>JABUQX010038801.1:95000-100000 GCA_015478945.1 Trachelipus rathkii
ATATATATATATATATATATATATATATATATATAACTTATATACTTTATATATATATATATATATATACGCATATCGAGCAAAATACATAACAAAATATAGAATATATATGCTATAACTGGTTGATATGTATATAATATAATAAGAATATAATAATAATAATAATATATATATATATATATATAATAATATAATATATATATATATAATAATATATAATATATATATATATATATATATATCTATACAACAAAACTTTAACTACAATACGATCACTTATTTATTGGAAGGAAAATTTAATTTTTCGTCCTTTTGAATAAGCTATGTTTATTATGTGTATTATATGCATAAAATTGACTCAAAGCCTGACATAGGCCTACCAGAATTTTTAAATAATTATTTTAATTATATAAAGGTAAACAACACTTAATTAATAAAAAAAATGTTACATATAATTAAAATTCAATATAGCACAACACCTTCACTGCCTCTATTCCAAAACTTAACTCAGAAATATATAGCAAATATATGGTAAACATTTATTTTCACTCTGTCCACCATAAGTGAAAATATCGTACATTGATAGATAGATAGATAGATAGATAGATAGATAGATAGATAAATAGATAGATAGATAGATAGATAGATAGATAGATAGATAGATAGATAGATGAGAGAGAGATAGATAGAGAGAGAGAGAGAGAGAGAGAGAGAGAGAGAGAGAGAGAGAGAGAGAGAGAGAGAGAGAGAGAGAGAGAGAGAGAGAGAGAGAGATTCAAAATCTTGAAGAAGAGAAGAGAAAGAGATATTCAAAAATCTTTTTCAAGTGGCTCGTACGATTTCACTACTGGGTGAGCGAAAGTTTCGTACTCGCGAAATTTGCTTATTTTTTCGCTCAACAGCAAGGTATGACGCTTGGCTTTTTCCTATATATTTTATATGAAATATGAAGATCTACCAGTACGCCCACCGCTTTCCAATTTACTCTTAGGAACAGAGTAGGAAGGAAAATTTCAAATGAATTTAATTATTATAAGGTGTTATTCTAATTACTAAGGTAGTTGATTTTCTTTAAATTTATTTTATAAATCAGTTTCTTTTTATTTCATTTAATTCTCTAATAATTTATTTTTAATTTACCATTTAAGTGTTTTATTAAAAATACTAAATCTATTCTGAATTTGGAGCTGCTACCATTACCTGCTATGTATACGCCCTGATATATATGCTAATATATATATATATATATATAATATGTATATATAACAATAATAATAATAATATTATATATGTATATATATATGTATGTATATATACTATAACTCAATATAAATGTTTCTCCTTTATGGCAAATATTAATATGTATAATATATATATAATAATATATATATATATATACATTTATATATAATTATATATGTAATAATATATATATATATTCTTCTATATAACCTAATATATATATAATAATATATATATATATATATATATATATATGTATATATATATATATGTAATAATAATAATATATATATATATATATATATATATATATATATACATAACTCTTTCTGCTCATATATATATATATAATAAGGTTTTGGAGCGAGTTGAATGAGTGTTGGGAAAGTTTCGAGGTAAATGAGAAAATTTGTCTATTGGGAGATTTGAATGCAGGAGTGGGAAGGAGGGGGGGTGGGAAGAATTTTTTGACCATTTATGGGGGAGGGGGACAGGAATGTTAATGGAGAAATTCTTGTAGAGTTGCTGTGTGTTGAAAGAAGAATGATAGTGGGGAATACTTGGTTTCTATAAAAGAGTGAAAATCATAGGTAACTATGGAAGAGTATGAATGTGTAACTTGGGAGGAGGCAGTACCGGATTATGTGTGTGTAAATAGAGGAAGATATAGAGGCGAATTACTAAGATGTAATGTATTTAGAGGGAGCGAGAGGATATCGGATCTGCTATTTGTGAGGTGGTTGCTTTAGGATAAGGGTGGGAGGAGAGAGGAATTTGACGGTTGGGAAAGGGAGGAAGAGGAGGTAGAGGGGGAAATAAAAAGAAGGGTTGGAAAAGGTGGAGGAGACAATCATGTAAGAGAGGGGGAGTTCAGAGGAGGAGGTTGCTGGAGGATGGAGGTGGAGGGCAGATACAAGGGAGACAGAATGAAGGGAGGTGGAGGGGGGTGGATGAGATTTAAAGAGGCAGTATATGTGAGGAAGAGGCTGAAGGGTATGTGGAGTAAAAGGGGGTGGGTGCACCAGGCTGAGAAGGAAAGGGAGTGGATGGTGGAGTGAGGAGGTGAAGGAGGTGGTGAAAAGGAAAAAGAGGAAGCTTATGTGAAATGGTTGGAAAGTAGGAGAGAGGAAAGCTGGGAGGAATATAAAAGGGTTAGAGTGGAAGCAAAGAGAGCGGTGGAGAGGGCGAAGAGAAGAGAAGAGCAAAAGATGAATGGTGTAGAAAAGTGACGGAAAAATTTTGAATCGGGGAGCAAGATGTTCTGGAAAAAAAGTAAATAAAAAAAAAAGGAAGAAGAAAAGGAGGGGTTGGGGGAGAGGATCAAGGGGAGGAGATGAGGAGTGGATAGGAGGAGAGGATAGGGTGAGGAGGAAGGTGGGGGGAGTATTTTAGTGGATTGTTGAATGAGGTGGGTGGGGGGGGGGAGGAAGATTTGAAGATTTACAAGAGGTGAGGATGGGAGGGGAGGGGGGAGGGATGAAATACAAATGGAGGAAAGTATTAGGGCCTTGAATAAAGAAAAAAAAGGAAGTCCGCAGGTCTGGATGGTGTGAGAATGGAAATGTTACAGAAGGGAGTATAAGGGTGGAGGAATGGCTGTATAGGTTATATAATATATGTTGGAGGAGTGGTAAGGTACCACAGGATTGGGAGGATAGTTGTTTGGTCCCCCTGTATAAGGGGAAAGGGGATATAGAATGGAATGTGGGAATTATAGAGGTACATGTCTTTTTTGAGTGTAGTAAGGAAAGTGTATGGGAGAATACTGATTGAGAGAGTGAGAGAGGAAGGTTTGGAGGGAGAGAATGGAGAGGGAAGAGGCTCTGAGGAGGATTTAGGGAGAGGGGAAGAGGGGTGTGTGGACCAGAAGTGTTTACACTAAAGATACTTGTGGAGAAAAGTATAGAGCGGAAAGGGAGAGTGTATGGGTGTTTTTTAGATTTAGAAAAAGCATATGATAGAGTGAAAAGGGGTGAATTGTGGAGGGTGGTGTTGGAGGGGAAAATGGAGTGGGGGTAGAATAGGTAAAGGTATTGGGGCCTTTTATAGGAATAGTAGAATGTGTGTGAGAAGTGTTAGGTGGGGGAGAGTGAGATGTTTGGGTGGTGAGAGAGGGATTGAGGCAGGGGTGTGTAATGTCGCCGTGGCTATTCAATTTGTTTATGGAAATTTGCAGAGGAATGGTGAGGGGGGGGAGGGGGGGGTGGAAGTGATGAATGGGAATGATAGAAGGGAAGTAAACATGATACTGTTTGCGGACGATACGGCCCTAGTGGCGAAGAACGCGGAAGGGCTGCTGAGGTATTTGGTGAGGGAGTTGGAGAGAATGTGTGGACAAAAGGGGCTTAAAAAACCAGGTAAGAGTAAAGTGTTGGTGTTTGAGGAGGAGGAGGAAAGAGAGGAGGGGAGGGGTTAGAGGTTAGAGTGAGGGAGTGTAGTATTGGAAGGAAGTAAAAGATTTTAGATGTTGGGATGGATTTGGATAGGGGGAGGGATGAAGGAGGGAGATAGAACATAAGTAGGAGAAGGAATGAGGAAGGCTTTGAGTGGTCTGAAGAGGAATTATGGAAAGGGGGGATTTATCACAGAAAATTAAGATAGAGATATGTTTGAAAAAAAATTGTGAATTACCAGTGGTGTTGTATGGGTGTGAAACGATGGGGGTTGAATACCAGGGCCAGGAAAAGAGTTGGAAGTATTTGAGATATATAACAAGGAAAGGGGTTGAAGAGCAGTTTTGCAGGGTTGGCAAGAGAAGAGGAGAGGATTAGGATAAATTGGTGAGGGAGAGATGTGATTGGAGGGATGGGTTGGTGGGAAGAGCGGAGAAAGGAATGTTAAGATGGTATGGGCATCTGGTGAGAATGGAGGAACAGAGAGAGGTTAGGAGAGTTTGGGAGGCGGAGGGGATAGGAAGGAGAGGAAGGGGGAGACCAAGAAGGAGGTGGATGGATGGAATAAAGGAGATGCTGGAGGAGGGAGATGAGGGAGGGAGAAAGAGGGTAGAGAGTGTTGGCGAGAGGTAGAGTGGGGTGGAGGAGGTGGGTGGGGGGCGAGATGAGGGGAAGTGTGAATGAGAGAGGCTGTACATACCACTACCCCGCTCAAGCAGAAGGAAGAAAAAAAGTGTGTAAAATAAAATAAATAAATATATATATATATATATATATATATATGCTGCTCTGCTCTTTCTCTCATAACTACTTCTATTATAGTAACTATATATATATATATATATATATATATATATAATATAACTAATATATATATATATTATATATAATAATAACCTTTTCTTTCAGTAACAATGTAGCAACCAGCAATAGCCTTAGCCCAGCAGCCAACCTTAGCCAACAACAACAACCAATAATAGCAACAACTTATATGTAATATGAAATAACCTTAATATAATATATATAGCAACCTTAATAATATATATATGTATATATATATATATAGCAATAATATATGTAATATATAACTATATATGTAATAACCTTAATAGCCTTAGCCATTAATATTGTATATATATATATATATATAACCCATATATATATATATATATATATACTTAATATGTAACTAATAATAATAATAATAATATGCAATAATAGTAACCAGCAGCAATAGCATGTAACTTAGCATATAGTAACATAATAACTTATATGCTATATATACAATATATAGCCAATATATGTATAATATTTGTAATAGTAGCAATAGCAGCTGCTGTGCACTTATCTTTGCTCCTTTATCCT
>JABUQX010038801.1:105000-107500 GCA_015478945.1 Trachelipus rathkii
GTTATTATTATTATTATTATTATTATTATTATTATTATTATTATTATTATTATTATTATTATTATTTTTTTTCCTTTTATTATATAAAAACACTCTCGCATCTGATGACTCAAACAAAAGATAACGAAATAATGAATTTCTAATGAGCCTTTTAAAAATATATATTTTTATAAATATATACAGTATATATATATATATATATATATATATATATATATATATATATATATATATATATATATATATATATATATATATATATATATATATATATATATATATATGCTATATATATTATTGGTATCCTGTCTGATCTCTATATTTCTCAAATTTATGCATTATGCACTTCCCTCCATTTGTCTCACTTTCCTCCCTTTCCTCTCTTGCCTCCTCTGAAAAACCTTCACTGATATATATATATATATATATATATATATATATATATATATATATATATGTCTACAAGTGTAATATCTCATCTCACTATTATATACTATATCTTAATAATAATATGTATATATGTCACATATATATGAAGGTCAAGGGAAGAAAGAAAGTGAAGCCCAGAGTGATGAAAGTAAGTATGAGTAAAAGTAAGAATGTGAGGTAAGTGATAATATGGTAAGTGAAACAGTAAGGTTGCTAAGTCGGTAAAGTGGTATGGTATTGTGAAGTAAGAGTAAGTGAAGTAAGTAGAGTAAGAGTAAGAGTGAAGTAGAAGTGAATTAAGTAAATTAAGAGTAAATATAAGTAAGAGTAAAAGTAAGTAAAAAGTAAGTAAGTAAGTAAGTAAGTAAGTAAGTAAGTAAGTAAGTAAGTAAGTAAGTAAGTAAGTAAGTAAGTAAATTAGAGAGAAAGAAAGAAAGAAAAGCAAACAAATAAAGAAACAAAGAATTAAAATTAAAGAAAACATTAATTTTTTTAAAAAAATAATCAAACATAAACAAATAAACACCCAACCCAAATAATGAATCTATAAGATAAACAAAAACAAACAAACAAACAAACAAATAACGAATCTATAAGATAAAAACCCCAAACAAATAGATAAGAAATAATTAAACATTAAACCTACAAGGACATTAAAATTTCCTCTTTATTAATTGTTTGTATTTATCCCAAAACGAATCTATCTGCAAAATCGTTGCAAGAAAACCTCAGATTTCGTTCTCGTGTGAATAACTGCTTTAATTTTCGAGCCGAGCAGCGTGTTCTACTTCAAGAGATTTAAATGAATGAATGTAATGTAATGTAATGAATGTAATGAATGCGAATGTAAAGAACACAATAATTTAACAATTGTAGTATGAATTAAATTAAATTAAATGTAAGATTGTGTTACTTATATAAACTACATACATTAACGTACATTGTGTGTTATTTTTATTTTGTATACATTTTAATTGTGATTGTTAATAATATTCCGTATTTTACTGAATATGTAATGAATACTATGTTACACTGAACATGTTTTCACACATTCTATGTTATTTTTTATGAATATATTTCAACATTCATTATTGCGCTGAATGTTATATTATTTTTTATGTTTTAGATAGGAATTGTGATTGATTGAATGCTTCATTAATGTTTCAGGAGAAACGTTTTAGAGGGGAACTCTGGTTCGAAGGTATCAATATAGTATCAATATAGGTATCAACATAGTATCAATATAGGTATCAACATAGTATCAATATAGGTATCAATATAGTATCAATATAGGTATCAATATAGTATCAATATAGGTATCAACATAGTATCAATATAGGTATCAATATAGTATCAATATAGGTATCAACATAGTATCAATATAGGTATCAACATAGTATCAATATAGGTATCAACATAGTATCAATATAGGTATCAATATAGTATCAATATAGGTATCAACATAGTATCAATATAGGTATCAACATAGTATCAATATAGGTATCAATATAGTATCAATATAGGTATCAACATAGTATGAACATACGTCCCAGACATAACGGCTATGATCAATCTTATATTCATTTTATTGGTAAAGTCTGAAACACATTTCTTTATCTATTTTTCCAAGTCCCTTTGACTTGTACACTTTCAAGCGTCGTGTATCGGGGCATGTCAGTTTTTAACCTGACCTTGCTTCCGGAACTTTTGAAACTCCAGTGGAATTTAGCAGGCTTCTGACCTTTTGTATATATATATATATATATATATATATATATATATATATATATATATATATATAACTTATATATATACATATATATATTTCATATATATATATATATATATATATATATATATATATATGTATATGTATATACTCTTTCTATCTATCTATACTTTGCATATATATTGGTGTGATGCAGGTAACATCACATATGCATCCGCCGAGCACATCCGCACATTATTAAGATCATATATCACATCCGCATCACATCACTTTTGCCCTGATGTTGTTGTGCAGAATATTTATTGAAAAGCCTTGAGATTTGACAAAAGAAAATTTTATAAT
>JABUQX010038801.1:112500-117500 GCA_015478945.1 Trachelipus rathkii
AATAATAATAATAATAATAATAATAATAATAATAATAATAATAATAATAATAATAATAATAATAATAATAATAATAATAATAATAATAATAATAATAATAATAATAATAATAACAATAATAATAATAATAATAATAATAATAATAATAATAATAAAAATAATAATAATAATATTATGGTAATAATAATAATAATAATAATAATAATAATAATAATAATAATAATAATAATAATAATAATAATAATAATAATAATAATAATAATAATAATAAAAGAATAATAAGAATAATAAGAATAATAATAATAATAGTATAATAATAATAATAATAATAATAATAATAATAATAATAATAATAATAATAATAATAATAATAATAATAATAATAATAATAATAATAATAATAATAATAATAATAATAATGATAATGATAATGATAATGATAATGATAATGATAATGATAATGATAATAATAATGATAATGATAATGATAATGATAATGATAATGATAATGATAATGATAATAATAATAATAATAATAATAATAATAATAATAATAATAATAATAATATTGATAATGATTATAGCATCAATGACCGTATATTATAATAATATTTGGAATAATTTAAATTACGATAACGATAATGATAATGCTAATGATAATGATAATGATAATGAAAATGTGTGATAATGATAAAAATAATGTGATAAGATTAATGATAATGATAATATTAATAATGATAATGATAATGATAATGATAATGAGATGTAATTATAATGATAATAATATGAATAATAATAATAATAATAATAATAATAATAATAATAATAATAATAATAATAATAATAATAATAATAATAATAATAATAATAATAATAATAATAATAATAATAATAATAATAATAATAATAATAATAATAATAATAATAATAATAATAATAATAGATGGGAAACGTGTTCGAAGTTCTCCATACTTATATATCCCAATATTGTAAGTATTTTCGAAAAACATTTTATACAGCATAGAAACTTTTTTTGTTTGTTTTCCCTTGGAATGAAAAGTTTTTTTCCTCAATCTTTTGTTTATCCTTCTCTACGAGATCCCCCCCCCACCTCCTCGCTAATTGGTAATAAGATTTAAATACAAATCTAGAAGTGAAATTCCCCAAAAGTATCGTTCTTCCCAACAATTTCCTTTTTTTTTATTTTAAGAGTAGTTTGTTTCTTTCAATGTTTGCACGCTTTGCATCAAAATTTCTTTTTTATTGTCCTCTTAACTCTTAAGTTCAACGTTTTTGACACCTCACTGACCTTCCTCCCTTTACGGCTTTTTTATTGTTTCTCATTATTTACTTTCCCCTTTTCTATAAACATGTCTTAAAAATTTCTCTTCCTTTAAACTTTATTCTTATTCCCTGAAAACGGATAAAATTTAAAAATATATTTTGAGGCATGGGCTTAAATGTTTCTGCCAATGACACAAAAAATCTTTAACAATCATTTCTTCGCAATTTCCCAAAGTTCATGCAAATTCTCCTTCAACATTTCGTTCTGTCTTTATTTTAATCTGATTTTCTTTTCTTAAATAATAACAAGGAACGTCGCTACGCTCCGCCAGAACGCAAGCGTTCAGGGGTGCCTATGGGCAAGAAGCAGGGTTGTGGAGTCGGTTAAAAATTTTCCGACCCCGACTCCGACTCCGACTCCGACTCCACCCTCTTCAAAATTACCGACTCCGACTCACCTCTCTTCAAAATTACCGAGTCCCCGACTCCGCGACTTCGACTCCGACTCCGACTCCGACTCCACCCTCTTTAAAATTACCGACTCCGACTCACCTCTCTTCAAAATTACCGACTCTCCGACTCCACAACTCCGACTCCGACTCCACCCTCTTCAAAATTACCGACTCCGACTCCGACTCCGACTTCACAACCCTGGCGAGAAGAGCTCGCCAATTTTTTTCCTCACAAAAGGGGTTCAAAATTTCGGCTTAATATAATTAATATTAATAGTATGTAGATTTAAATAGAAGGTTAAATTTTATTATACCTTGTTAATTTAATTGTGAAGCTCTAAATTAATTAATTAAATTAAATTAATCAACAACCCCCAGGAAGGACTTTCGTCCTGTCAGTGGGACCCATCGAGAAAGATCCTTGGGAAATCAAGGGCCTAACGGCTAATCCGCTGGCTGGCCAGGCCTATAGCAGAAGCCGGATTAATTTCCATTTGTAGTAAAGCACACCACGAATGTACTCATTAACGTCTGAGTGAGACGAAGATACAGTTAATAGAGAATAGTTCACATTCACTCGCTCCAACCCAGTCTCGAACCTGGGCCCCCTCTCTTGCTAGGCGAGTGCTCTACCACTATTATTGCATATATTTTTTTTATTGGTGTTATAATGGAATAAAAAAGAATTGCAAGTTTAATATTAATAGTAAATAGATAAATATTTGAGAGTAATTTCCTTACTATGGTTGACAGCTTGCTCATTACTGCCATTAATATCAAACTTGTATTTAATATTTGAATTTACAACGGAACTTGCTATTTTCATTCAATATCCTTTAGAATCAGAAAGGAGTTTCTGGTACGCTTTGTTATGGGGTTATAACAATTTAATTAAAAATATTTGAAATTAAAGGTGTTAGCATTTAACATTTCACAAAAGTAGAAAAATATTTGACACAATTAAATCTTAAAGAAAAGATGAAAAATGAGGAACTGGACAATAAAGATGATAGAATTCTTATTATATCTATAAAGGTTAAAGGTAGTCGCTACTGTCGCTCAATCGGAAGAGCGACAGAGTCTGATGGCAAGGGCCCGGGTTCGATTCCTAGTCAGGATTCTAGGTAGCAATTACCTAGAGAAGTTTCCCCTCTTAGAATAGGGCTATGACAGTGAGGTGTGAACTTTTAAAAAAAAAAAGATCTATGATCTGTGAAATGAGATTTTTTGGAGGAGGAAGAAATCAACGAATTAGAGAGGGAGAGAGAGAGAGAGAGAGAGAGAGAGAGAGAGAGAGAGAGAGAGAGAGAGAGAGAGAGAGAGAGAGAGAGAGAGAGAGAGAGAGAGAGAGAGAGAGAGAGAGAGAGAGAGAGAGAGAGAGAGAGAGAGGTTAATTACCTAAAAATGAAAAAGAAAACTGTTCAATAAACATTTTTTATTTTATAATTTGGAGAAATAATTTGTATGAGTGAAATAAAAAGGATATTTATGATATCAAAATGAATTAAAACCAGTCCAATGTATTGCATCGACATGATAGGATATACTCTACACTCAACTGTATAACTACTTGAAACTGACAGTTTAGTGTTTTTCTACCACGTAATGTAGAAGCATTTGAAACTACTTACAGAATGTTAAAAGTATTTATTAACTTCCTGGTTAAACTACTTGCAATCATAAAAGAACTTTAGACTCATTGTACAAGCTACTTCTACTATCTAAAATAGAACTAATTTAAACTACTTGAATATTGTGAAGTAGTTTAGGATTCTTCGGTTTTAAGTACTTATTAAGTACTAATGGATAGCTATTTTAAATATATTTCTTAGTAAATTGAGTCACAATTATTCAATATATATATATATATATATATATATATATACCATGTAATATATAACAATAATGACAATAATAATAATAGTAGCCTTAGCAGCAATAACCAACCAACAGTAACATAGTAACCCAATAATATGTATATCCACAGCAAAAAATATATATAATATTTAAATCTATGTAGCAATATATATATGCAACAAAAATTTTCAAAGTTATATATATATATATATATATATATATATATATATTACTATATATATATATATATATATATATATATATATATATATATATATATATATATATATTTATATATATATATATATATATATATATACTTTTTCCTATATAATAATAATAATAATAACTTAATAATATATATAATATAACCAATTAATAACCAATATGTAATAATATGTAATAATATAATAATAATAGCAATAAAACTATATATATATAATATATATATTTAGCATAATAATAATATATAGCAACAATAATAAAAACAATAATAATATTAACAACAATAATAATATATATATATATATATGTAATAATAATATATAATATATATATATATATATATATATATATATATATATATATATTCTTGTACAAGTGATACTTTAAATCAATACGAAGTAACAGCTGAACTAGAAATTTCATCTTACTAACGAAAATATAGAATTAGTTTGTTTTTTAGTCTTTGAAATCAACCTATATTAAAAGTAAAGTTGAAATGAAAATATTGATATAATGTAAAATAAAATTTTTAATATATTTATTTTGATATTATTATTAGAAAAAACTCACATTGTATAAGTAAATAATAAAAAAAATAGTTCTGTTGCAGGTTTTTTTTTTTTTTTCACCACCGCTCACGGGCTGAGCTAATCCTGGGAGGGGGGTGTACTCGGTCTAACGTCCCGAGGCAGGACAGAAGCAAAAACCTAATGAGAGAATTGCTCATTCCCTCCCGACGACAGTTGCGAACCTGGGACCCTCACTTTGTTAGGTGAGTGCTCTAACACTGAGCTACCGGGCGCAGGTAGCTATTTTAAATATATTAATTATAAAAGGTAATCGAAGTACTTCAAACTTCTTTCAGCTTTATTGCAGAATGTATAATTTCTTGGGACAAAATGTTTTAAGTATTTTTCCTGAAAAACTAATTCATTTTCCTAAATGTTCTAACCGTAAGCGACTTCTCTTTGTGCTTAAGTATTCTAAAGTACTCTTAAGTACTCTGGTGTAAGAATGTCTCTAAGTAGTTATATAGTTGTTTAAAAATTATATTATATTTACCATCTCCCAGGTAGGGCTTTCACATTGTCAGTTGGACCAGCATCTTCCTCCTTCTGGCCAGGAAACTCTTGATCCTAGAACACTCCAAAAAGCTTTTTTCGGTGTAATGGTTTTCGAAGA
>JABUQX010038801.1:122500-129252 GCA_015478945.1 Trachelipus rathkii
TTTAGAAGTTTGAAAATGGTCAAGGTATGTGGTATTGACATATTGTCCATCTGAGGGTAATGTTGAAAAGAGTGGGATTTTCTGGGATAATCTGAATGATGTTTTAAATGAGGTGAGTAGGAGCTTCAGATTGATAATGTTGGGTGACCTAAATGGTTGGAAAAGTGATAAAAAAAGATTTGGTATTGCAGGTGGTTTTGGGGTGTCGGGAGGAAATGAGAATGGTGGGAAGGTGATTGATTTCAGTGAGGAGAGAGGTATTTGTGTAAGAAACACTTTTTTTAAACACAAGAGTATTCATAAGAATACTAGAGAGAGTTGGTGTAATTAGAGATGGTATCGAAGTGAAAAGTATGATTTATTTTGTGCTGGTGAAGGAGGAGATGTTGAAGTATGTATTGGATGTTAAATCAGTGAGGGGACTAGGAATGGCATTATCAGATCATTATGTTGTTTTAGGTAAAATTAAGTTAGTGGAGGCTTGGATGGAGAAGAAGGTAATAAGGAAGAAAGTGGGAAGAATTAAGTGTGAGAAGTTAAATGAACAAGGAAATAAGGATAAATATTTAATAGCGCTTGCAAATAAATCAGTTGAAGGTGAACAAGTTGAAACTGAACAAATCTGGAAGCAAATAAAGGAATCGGTTGTTAGTAGTGCAAAAGAAGTATGTGGATGTGCTAAAGTAGGAAGTAAGAATGTTAGCAGTGAGTGGTGGAATGAAGAGGTGATGCAAGCGGTTAAAAGTAAAATAGCGGGTTAAATGAACTAAATGCCAATGACGAGGTCTGGTAAGAAAGATGTTTGGAATTGTATAAGGAGTAAAAATGGAATACTAAAAGATGCATATGTAGTAGGAAAAAAGAGGTAAATGAACAGTTTGGAAGGAAGATGAATGGGACTTACAAGGGAATAGGAAGCTCTTTTGGAAGGAAGCGCGAAAGGTTAATAATGAGAATAAGGGAAATCTGCTTAGAATAATGAATATTAATTGTGCTTTCGTAACTGAGGAAATGGATGTGTGGATGGAACACTTCGAAAATCTACATAACAGCAGTAATGAAGAGGTGATATTGAATGTGTGTGGGTTTTTTGGTGCAAGAAGGGATAGGTATTTTGGGGATGAGACCATTAGTAAGAAGGAAGGAATAGGTAAAGTGAGAAAGTTGAAGAATGGTAAATCTGCAGGTATACTTGAAATAACTGATGAAATGATCAAGAACGGAGGATGGTGATTGATAGGATTTTGTGTAACAAAGCCTTATGGAGGGTATAGTTCCCGAGGAGTATTTGTAAAATACCCTTATAAAAGGGTAAGGGAGATAAGGTTAACTGTGGGAATTATACGGGAATAAGTTTATTAAGTTTTGTAGGAAAGATATATGCTGATATTTTGATAGAAAGAGTGTGTCGACTGACTTAAGGACTGATTGGTGAAGAACAAGGTGCGTTTAGAAGTGGTAGAGGATGTGTGGATCAAATCTTTACATTAAAACAAATGATTGAGAAAATGAGAGAGAAGAAGGATAAATTGTATTTAGGTTTTATGGATTTACGTATGGCATGTAATTAGGCCGAAAATCAGGAAAAACCGGGGTTTTCTACCGGGGTTAACTGTAAATTTATACAAAATAATAGAGGGTTAAATCAAACAAAATAAAAAAATATATTTTAATTCCATTACTCCTTTAGTTATAAATTGATGCAAAATATAAAATATAAATATATTCAATTTTTTTTGGTATTTACTATGATTTCAAATTAAAATTGAGGCCAAATTATAATTTTTCCGAGTTTTTAACGTAAAAATATTCGAAATTTGATATATCAAACGAATTCGGAAAAGGAAATAAATATAATTGGTAAAATATTAATGTATTTATTTATTTAAAAGTAAATATCTTCAAGAAAATCAAATATTTTCCGAAATCTCTTTTCAAAATTATTTATTTAATTAAATTAATATATATATATATATATATATATATATATATATATATATATATATATATATATATATATATATATATATTTTTATATATATATATATATATATATATATATATATATATATATATATATATATTTTACAGTTGTCTCACCACCACTCACGGGCAGAGCCCTATTCCAGGGGAAAGGGTGTTGCACCAAAGTTTCATCCATAATAATAATAGCAGGTGACCACAGACACAGGCTAAAGTGAGGGAGATTAAATACAGCAAAACACAGAAAATGAAAGAGAATTACACAGAACAAGGGTGTGGGAAGAAAAGGAAGCCTGCATAGCAGACTAGCCTGGGTCGCAAGATCACAAAACTCATTGATGCAGACACCTTCTGCAATGATACGAGGGGCGTCGTAAAGGTAGTGGTACGCGAGGGGAGGAAAGTTCCCTCGAACACCTGCCGCTGGGGTACCTATAGAAAGAGATAAAGCACCAACATCGCGCCGCAAAGATGGGGTCAAGTGAACTGGAAAGTACAGGACAGTTTATAAACCTTTGGCTGACTCGACCCTGTCCAAAAAGCCGGGTGAACCAGAGAACCCCAGATATGAGAACAGTACTCATACAATGGCGGATGGGAACCCTTGTATAGCTGGAGTAACTGAGAGAAAGAGGAAAAAAAAGTCTCACCAGTCTAAGCAAGAACTCCAGTTTCTTTGAAGCCGCCTAGCAACCGTTGTGATGTGGGGTTTCCAAGACATTTTTCTGTATGTTAAGGCCAAGGATGTTTATGTGTCAACAGGAGAGACAGAGAACCGTCTTAAGATATAGAAAAGTTAGAAGGTGTCTTAGAGAGGAGGATTTGTAGAAGTTGAGTTTTTTAAAGTTGAATTTCACAAGGATGGGACGACTAACCCGGAAATTCTATCAGATCAGCGAGAATAGAATCGGAAGATTAAGACGAGAGGTAATTCTAGAAGTAAAAGGAGCAGGGTGGGGAAATGAGTTGAAGGATGAAGGGCCGAGTCATCGGCATATGAGTGGATAGGAAATGAAATGTTAAGGTGAAGATCATTAATAAAAAAGTAAATAAAGTAGATAAGACAGAACCCTGAGGAACACTATTGACAGAAAAAGAAAGAGTCGCTCCATCAACCACAGCTAATATTGAGCGACTTGAAGAAAAACTAGACATAAGCAAACAAGAGAAGGAGGAAACCCAAAGGAGGGGCGCTTGAAGAGTGACGGTTGCCATACCCGGTCAAATGCTGGATTTGTCAAGCGCCACAACGCAAAATCTCCCCGTAGTTCTAAGAGCGGAAACCATAAATCGGTTAAATAGAAATATATATCGCCAGTAGACCTTGAACGCCGAAAGCCCTACTGGCGATCGAAAGAATTCGAATTCCAGATGGTCTAAGAAGTGAGAGTTAGAGAAGTGTTTCAAAGATCTTAGATAGAGGGAATAAGAAAGAATATAGGGCGATAGTTAGAAGGATCAGAGTGGCTGCCCTAAAAGGTTGAACATGTGCGTGCTTCAACACTGTGGGAAAGTGCTAATATTGAGACATAGAGAATATGGTTGAACTTGAGGGGCTGGAGTCAGCACGTAAGCACATTACCTCGAAACTCAGGGAGGAATGCCATCCGGGCCACCCGCCTTTCCTACAACGTTCATAGATCTCAGGGCCATGCACCCGACCGAATGTAATCACAGGCAAAGACATAGGATACCTGAGAGGTTGGAGGAGGAGGAGGAATATCCAGAATCGTCCATGGTTGAGTTAGAGAAAATAGGAGGCCGAGATTGGCCTTTTCAGTTGGAAGTTAGCAACAGAGCCATCAGATCCAATAAGAGGAGGAAAGGTTACAGAGGTTGTTGGAGAATGTTTTGGGAAGAGGCCAGATTTGTCAGTAGGAGAACAGGGAGGTTAGTGTACTTTCATTTGATGAAAGCCCGCTTTGCTCGTCGAAGAGTATCCCTGCAACGATTTCTAGCTGAATAGAAATTAGCAAGAGTGATAGAGAACGAGAATTTTTCAACTCTAGATACGCGCTGTCTCTAGCCTGAATGGCCAGAGGAACAAGCATGATTGAACCATGGTTATGAGGAGAAAGATTTAGTCGAAGAAGGAATGAACCTGCTCATCCCGTCAGCATTACAGCTCCACCTTGATGTGAAGCCAAGCGTCATCAGAGTCCAAAACAGTCATTCCAATTATAGTTAGCGTAGAAGCGACGCAAGGCCCCTAATCAGCCCGATCAAAGTGAAAGCATGGGGCAGGGTGGAGCTGTTGGAGAAAGTATTGAAATTAAGAAATATAAGGTTGTGGTCAGATTTACCAATATGGGCAGAAACAGATTGTTATAGAAGAAGGACTTGTGGTGAATCTTAGGTCAGTGTGTTCAAATTGGTTGGGACGATCCGGAATGTGTATAGGTTCTTTGATTAGTTGCTCTAGATCGTTGAGGAATGCTGAATGATTCGGCCTCCTCCCATCCTATGAAAGGACCCCAACCACTCAGTGTTGTGTACATTGGAAATCCCCTAAATAGAGGACCTCAGTATTTGGATGAGAAGATATAACAGTCTCGTGAGAAGTAGTAAGATATTCAAAGAAAGAGTGAAAATCTGTTCTATTAGGAGAACAGTAGCAGAAGCACAAGATTATTGTAGTATTAAATATATATATATATATATATATATATATATATATATATATACATATTCTTCTCTCTCTCTCTCTCTCTCTCCTTCTCTCCTCTCTATATATATATATATATATATATATATATATATATATATATATATATATATATATATATATATATATAAAAGCAACTTATTCTTCTAGAAAATCAATTATTTTCTAAAAATTTCTTTCGAAAATATTTATTTAATTTAATTAATTAAATGTATTCCTTTTTTATAATCAAAATTATTAATTAATTGAAATTATATTTAATTTTCATCCTAAGTTTTAAAACTTTTAGTGTTTTTGACTTACATTTCTGATTTTAGCTAACCCCGGCCCCGGCCCCGGCCCCGGCAAAATTCCCGCCCCGGTCGGTCCCTACATGTGATAGGATTAATAGGGAAACTCTATGACAAGTATTAGTGATATATAGTGTTGTTGGTAGGCTTCTGAATGGAATCAAAAGTATGCATGACGATAGTAAAGCGTGTGTAAGAAAAATTAGAGTCGAAAATGATTGGTTTAATATTAATAGCGAACTGAGATAGGGATGTATTATGTCTCCTTGGTTATTCAATTTGTTTATGGATGGGAGTGTGAAAGAATTAGAGATCGGGGTGGCAGGGGATGGTGTTAGAATGATGGAGAATGGAAGAGAGTAAAGAGTGCCCTATCTATTATATGCGCATGGTTTGGTTTTGTGTGGCGAATCTGAAAAGATTTTTTGAGGATTGGTAGAGGGATTTGGCAAAGTGTGTAAAAGGAGGGGTTTGAAAGTAAACGTAGATAAGAGTAAGGTTATGGTTGTGAGTGAGGACAGTCCTCAGTGTGAAGCTATGTTGGAAGGTTCTGAGTTTAAATATTTAGAATATCTTTTGGATGCAGATTGTAGTAGGAAAGTTGTGAATGGTAGGAAGGTGGCTGGTGCAATTAAATCCTTGGTAGATGTAAAGAGACTAAGTCTTGAGTGCGCTAGGGTCTTACATTAGGGTATGTTGTTACCTGTGTTAATGTGTTGTGTAGTAGTGGAACTTTGGTCTGGAATAAGAGTTATGGATCTAAAGTACAATGTGTTCAGATTCACAACCTTAGAGCGTGTGAGAGGTTGATAAAATAAAGGAATAAACGCATAATAATTTGTGGTGTGAAGAAATTAGTAAATGAGAGAATAAATGAAAGTACATTGAAATGATCTGGTCATGTGGAAAGGATGGATAATAGTCGGTTGGCTATGCGGATGTATAGTGGTGAGTGTGTTGAGAATCAACCGGCTGGGAGACCGAAGAGAAAGTGGATTGAGTCAGTAAAAGGGAATACCTGGAGTAGAGAAGGTGTTTGGTAGAGACGAAAGAAAGGTGCATAGTAGGAGTGAATTTCGGGGTTGAAGGGGGATATGGTTGTGGCCACAAGGCAAAGGGTGAACCATTGACGAAATACCATAGTAAGGGTCCGTCGTGGTCTCGTGAAGCTATAGGGTGGATTTTCTCACTAAAAGGTATGAAGGAGGAGGTAAGGCTGGGCATTCTTTTCGATGCCGTGTATTCTTCTACTTTTTTAGTTTCCAGTACATGCTACACTGCCACCCCAATGTTAGGAAAGAGGTGGATGATGATATATATATATATATATATATATATATATATATATATATATATATATATATATATATCTATATATATATATATATACACCTATATGTGTGTGTGTATATATATATATATATATATATATATATATATATATATATATATATATATATATATATATATATATATATATATATATATATATATATATATATATATATAATATATATATATATATATATATATATATAGAGAGGAGAGAGAGAGAGAGAGAGAGAGAGAGAGAGAGAGAGAGAGATAGAAAGATCGATCAGGTCGATCAATAAATCAGGTTCAGTCAGATCGTATCCATCCGTCCACCCTTTCAAATCAGACAAAATAAAAAGATCCACTATTAATTCAAATGAACAATAAAAAAGGGGCAAAGAAGGTCTTTGAGTGGTTAAATTGTGGCCAAAGTGTGGAGACCAGAATCCGGTGATCAAATCAAATAATCCCTTTGGAAAAATATCAATCATCGAAAAAGA
>JABUQX010038802.1:0-7500 GCA_015478945.1 Trachelipus rathkii
GAGAGAGAATTTCCTTGGTGTGAATTCTTTGAAGGTAAATGAGATGTCAATGCAATTTCGGCATGAACTTATCAGAGTCTAACATATTCAATTATCCTCATCTTCAGTAAGGTTTATTTTGCTTGAAAAGGCGCTCATCGTCAATCTATATCAGGTGCTGTTGCCAGGTGGTTGTCTGACTAAGGCGGCTTCCACTTTTGTGTTTTTTTTTTTTGTTTTTTTTTTTTTTGTCTAAGCGAGCAAGCCTCCTCGTTATGCTATTTTATATGCCAATTCTGAAGTGGTTTCACGCGTCGGAAGGTGCCAATTTGTGGGGTTTTCAGCTAGCTTAAGGAATTTCTTAGGTAAACATTTTTTATTTATTTATTTTTTTACAGTTTGTCACGCGCGCCAAGGGCAGCACCCTATCTCAAGGAAGTGGTGTTTTGAAACGGCCTGCAAACAATCCATCTAACGCAAATTACGCAAATAAGCACAGAGGCAGGCTTTAAGTGAGGGAAATTAAATTGAGTTAGGAACCACATGATGATGAAGATGAATTCCCTACAGAATCGAGAGTGGCTAGGGAAAGAAAGAGCAACCGGCAAGCGACCAGTTCTGGAGTTTTACTAACATCAACACAAAACTCATGTGGCCCGACACAGCACCCCCTTGTGCTACGAGGGCGTCATAAAGGTGGTGTACGCGAGTGGATATGTTTCCATCGGCAGCTTGCCTCTACAGTACGCTATAGAAAAGGGATAAAGTGCACCAACATCTGCGCGCAAATATAAAGGGTCAAGTGAATCTAGAAAGTACAGAAGTTTATAATAGTCTTTGCCTTCTGACTCGACCGCTATCCAAAAGCCGGATAAACCTAGAAGCCCCGCGCCCTCACAGATATGAGAGCAGTACTACATACAAGGGCGGATGAGACCCTTGTATAGGTGGAGTAACTGAGAAGAAGAAAAAAGTCTTGGCGCTCTAAACAGAAGCATCTCTCATTTTCTTGTAGGCCGCCTAGCACCATGTATTTGAGGTTTTCAATAGCATTTTTTGTTTTATTGTTAAGTGCGCATAGGATGTTTATATTGTCAACAGGAGAGACGGCAGAACCGTCGAAAGAGACAGGAAAGTTAAAGTGTCTTAGAGAGAGGAGATTTGTAAGAAGTGGGTTTAAAGAATTAAATTTCACAAGCTTGTGACGACCCAACCCTGGAAATTCTATTCAGATCAGCGAGAATAGAATCGGAAAGATAAAGACGAGCAATTCTAGAAGTAAAGAGGGAGCAGAATTAAATGAGTTGAAGGATGAAGGGTCAAGTCATCGACATATGAGTGGATTGAGTTAGATGTGCAGGGTGGAGAAGATGCATTGATGAAAGCAGGAATAAAGTAGGAGATAAAACAGCTGAGGAACACAACTATTGACAGAAAAGAAGGCGCCCCATCAACAACAGCCGACATTGATTGATTTTTGAAAGAAATGCCTATGACTAAGTAAGTAAAGACAACGAAGAAGGAAACCCAACAGGAGGTGAGCTTGGAGAGGGCGTGACGCGTGCCGAATGACCGGTCAAATGCTTTGGATATGTCAAGCAAGCCACTCACAAGCAAGTCTTCCCCGCGTAGTTCCTAAGGGCGGAAAACCCTAAATCTGTTAAATAGGAAAGTATATGGCCAGTAGACCTCGAGCGCCGAAGCCGTATCTGGGTAATCAGAAGAGGGAAAGAGATTCAGATGATCTAAGAAGTGAGAGTTTAGAAGGGTTTCAAAAGATCTTAGAAAGAATACAAGTGAGAGTTATAGGTGCGGTAGTTAGAAATCAGAATAGTCATCATTTTTTTCGGATAATAGGTTGGGATAAATGTTCGCGCTTCAACACTGAGGGAAATGTGCTAGTTATTGAGGCATTAGAGGAATTAGTTGAAGCTGAGGGGTGGGGTCAGCACGGAAGCACACTCCTCAAAACTCGGAGAGGAATGCCATCCGGGCGCACCCGCTTCTAAGGTTCTATTATTTCCCAGGAGCTCATTGCATCCCGATCAATGAATAATGGACATGGTAAAGGTCATAGAACAGCTCTGAGAGGAGAAGGAGGAAGGAAGAGGAATACCGTAATCGTCGCAGGTTATAGTAGGTAAAATAGGAAGCCATAAGAGATGACATTGCCCTTTTCCAGTTGGAGTATTAAAAACAGAATCATCAGAGGAATAAGAGAAGGAAAGGATGATTTACAGAAGTTGTTAGAGATTTTTTGGCAAGAGGCCAGGCCAGAAGGATTTGTCAGTAGGAGAACCAAGGGGGTCAGCGCATTTTCGTTTAATGAAAGTCGGCTTTGCTCGTCGAAGAGTATTCCTGCTAACGATTTCTAGCTGATTGAATTGGCAAGAGTGATAGGAGAAAGAGAATTTTTGCTCAACCCGATAAGTTTATTGTTTAGCCTGAATGGACTAGGGAACTTAAGCATCGATCGACCAGGTTTTGAGGAGATAAAGAGATTTAGTCCTAAGAAGGAATTGTAACTGCTCATACCCATTTTAACAATTACATTCCCACTTTATCGGCAGAATCTGAAGCGTTAAGAGTCAAGCAGTCACTTCAATTAATATCCTTAGCGTAAGAAAAGGCAACAGCTAATTGCCCCCAATCGCTCCAGATCAAAGTGTCAGAAAAACGCATAGGCCCAAAAGATGGAGATGTTGGATGAGAAAGTAATTTAATAATTTAAGTGCATATATAAGGTTGTGGTCTAGATTTACCGATAGGAGCGAAAGGGGTGTATTTATAGAGAGAAGGACTAGTGGTTAAACATGGTCAAAGTGTTGTTCAATGATCGGCGTTGGACGATTCCGGAATTAATGGCCGTAGGTTATTAATGCAGATCTTGCTTCTAGATGTCTTGAGATATAGCTGAATGATTCGGCTCCTCCAACTAAATCAGTGTTCGAGAAGTGAACCTCAAACAATTCAGTTTTGTGTACTTTGAAATCCCCTAGAGGACCTTAGTATTTGGATGAGAAGATATAACAGTCCCGTGAGAAGTAGTAAGATATTCAAAAAAAAGCCTGAAAATTCCTGTTCTGTTAGGTAGAACAGTAGCAGAAGCATAAGAATTATTGTAGTAGATAGGAAGAAATGATTTAAGCCCGCAGAACATCGAAGTTGGATGATTTCGAGATTCTTCGTAGACGTGTTAGGAATGTTTTAATATTTACAGTAGGCACATATCTCCCTATCTAACGGAAATTATAAATAAGTTAAGTTTGGATATATTAAAGAGTTTTGAAGGATGATTCTTAGTGCCATCTGGGTCTCAGACACGAGCATAAAATTAGGTTTAGAGTTAGAGAGGTAGTATTCCATGGATGCAGATGTTCGAGTGCAAGCCATTGATTTGGTAAAGTCAAAAGAAGCCACGCTCTGTGTCAAATCTGCTATCATACAAGCACACGCATCATAAAAAAAAAAAAAACAAAAAAAAAAAACAAACAAACAACAAATAGACAAAAACCAAAGGAGAAATGAGGGAAAATTTATTCGTACGCTAAAACCTAAATTTTAAAACGATAAAACCCTATTTACAACAAATATCTAAAATTGAAAAATCCAGAAAGTTTAAAACACACTCACGCACACAAGCGCTCTCACGAAATTGCGTACAAAAATAAAAAAAAAAAAATAAAAAAACAGTGATCCAATTCTAAAAAGTAGATAGAATCTGTTTAAATTATAATAATGGCTGTCCAAATAGGTAAATTTTGCGCTAAAGACCAAGTTGGAGAAAAGCTAAAAATTTAAGTTAAAAACCAAATAGAGGAAAAAAAAACATATACTAGCTATCTATATTGAACTAGATTTATTATTGAATCCAAAAGTTTCTCATAATTTTTCACCCAAAAAGTAAGAAGTATCGGCATTTTAACCGATAACCGATACCATACGCGGATAGCCACAAAAATGGCGATACGTTACCGATAGCGATTACCTGATTAACGATACTTATCGTTACATTCTAATATTATATTATATATATATATTCTTATATATATTATGATATTTATTATATATATATAATATATATATATTATCTATATTATATCATATATATATTATTATATATATATATATATATAATTATATATATATTAAATATATATATATATATATATATATTATATATATATATATATATATATGTATTATATAATATATATTATATATATATATATATTATTATATATATATTATATATATATATATATTATATATATATATATATATATATGATATATACTATATATATTATATATATATATATAGGGTCAAGCAAATTTTCTACGAGCATAGTTTTAAGGTGAGGGAACTTTTACGACGATGAGGTTAAAATCACATATGAAAAGAAAATTTTAAGCTTACCTACGCTAAGATATCTTTAAATGTTAATCGAAAAAGCAAAATTAATTATTATTTTAGGCAACGGTGTTGTCAGAAGCGTGCGGTGCCCGCACACGGTGCTGGCCCATGCATGGGGAGGGCAACGTGTATCTCACTCTACGGTACTCGTTAATTAAAAAAACAAAAAAAACAACAGTTTGATAGCGTCAACATTCACTCTAAAAACTTTACGTAAATTCATCAAATTTAAATTGAAATTAATTACCTAAACTTACTTTTTAAAACCTAGGTGTAAAGCTCAAAAAATATATATAACAAATTCTTTTTACTTTTTTTGTTAACATTAATTAAAGTATATTTGAAAATTCACCATTTATAAAGAAAGTTTGTCTTTTTCTGTTTTCATAAATTTTTCCCTGTTATTTTTCTTAAATTGGAAAAATACCTCGCCGTTTAATTTTGTTCGTAAAACATTTGCATGATCCTATCACTGGCCAACAAAAAAAAAATTCTTTCTGCTGCCAAGGATATTTTATCGAATTTATAGTATATCGGGTGTGCTGATCTCAGAAATGACATTAGTTTTTCAAGATTGGCTCTAGTTCTTGAGATACAGGGTGTTCCAGATATACTCTTATACAAATCTTTTTTAATGCATATTTTACAGTAATATCGTTTTATTTCTTTTTAAGGGGCTTACCTTTATATATACTTTATTTTTTTCTATTTTCAGAACACTATGAGTACTTCACGAAGAGCCTGTTTGAATAACCCCAATGTATTCTGCTACACTCTGGTGAATATTGCCAGGAGAACCAAAGAATAATATTACTGAACTTGTGCAGCAAGCATCTGTGTCACTACTTTGGAATGAAAGACTCGGAGAACCAAGAAAGTCTTGGGCTCCCCATAATGGTCTTATATAAAACGTGTGTCGAAATCTATCGTGTCAGTGGAAAATAGGACGAAGAAAAGGTTTAAAATTTGGTGTGCCTATGTATGGCGGAGCCAATAGGATCACCACTAGTGGACTGTTATTTTTGTTTTGGATAATGTGAAAGCGTGTCAATCGTTTACAAATGAAACGTAAATTTTGAGTTATTTGATTTGGAATCAGCAAGGCTACCTGTTAACCACAATGCCGATGATGTCCCCATTCCTAGTTGTTCACTACACTCCCCAGACCTTAGGATTGTCCTGATGAAGGACGATATCAGGATTTGTGTGCACTACGGGCAGATAGTGGTAGTTGAATAATGTAGAAAGTACTTCTACACGCACAGTTCCCGCAGGTAATGAGATCAATGATTTAGTACGGAGAGTTAAGTCCTCTCCAAGCAATTTCTGAGCTTTTTAGGGCATCTAGACAAGTGAAAAGAACTGTCTCAAGGCCGATATGTAACATAAACTTTTTTTCGACTAAGAGAGGTAGTTCTTCTTCGGCATACTTTCATTGAAGAAGAAGACGCTGTATACTGTTAGGAACATCCCTGGAACCTCCTACTCCAAATGGGGTTACCTAAAACGACCAGAAGATTGGCGATTGTTTATGGATAGTTCAAACGAGAAGCTTGAAGTGTGTTTTATTGAACAATGGCAATAGTTATGGCATCGATTCCAATAGGTGCACTCAATCAAAACTGAAAGAGGAATATGAAAATAAAAGAATGATCTTGCAGAAGCTTAGATATAATGAATACCAGTTGGTCTATATGCGTTGATTTGAATATGGTCAACATCTTACTTGGGCAGCAGAAGCGATATTACTAAGTACCTTGGTTTTCATATATGCTTGTGGATAGTAGGGCTTAAAGAAGACCAACTGGGCAAAAAGTTGTATGGCCTGTACGGGAATATGACTGTTAGGGTGAATTAAATATTATTAACGAACCACTGGTTGACAGGGGGAAAATATTTTCCCACCACTCAACATCAAACTAGGACTGATGAAGCAATTTGTTAGGGCCTTAGACAAAGATGGTGAATGTTTCAAATATATTTGCAGATTTTTTCCAGGGTTGAATATGGAGAAACTCAAAGCTGGAATCTTTAGGCGGCCCTCAAATTCGCCAAATCATCAAGGATGACAATTTCATAAATTCCATGACTGATATTGAAGGCATCTGCCTGGATAATATTTTTGTCTTGGTTGTTCAGTAACTTTTTGGGCAACGGCATAAATCGCAACTTATGTATACTCGTACAGAAATGTCTTTCAGAACTTCAAAAATTTGAATGCTAATATGAGCATAAAGTTTTTCATTTTCTACATAGTCACTTAGATCGGTTCGGATAATCTAGGATGCTTATAGTGAGGAACCAAGGGGGAGCGTTCCATCAAGATTATCAAGGTGATGGGAGAGAAAGATTACCAAGGAAGATGGAAATACACTACATGATGCAGAATCTTATTTGTTGGAAGCCTCAACGTGATTGTCCTACATTCTTGGGCACACAAGAAAACAATCATATAGAGCATGCGATTTGAAATGCATTATTTGTGATTTCATTGTACTGATTTAAATGTTTTGACCTATTAGCATTTTATGTACTTACTCATTAACAATTTGATATATATCTTTCGTGTTTTTTTTGTTTTTTTTTGTGATTACGGTTACAACTAATTTAAATTGTTGTTTGATTTAATGTATTTTTTGTGACCACCCTGTATTTCAAAAACTAGAGCCAATCTAAGAAAACGGAGGTCATAGAGTTCGGAATAAGGGCAAACAAGTTTACCTATATAATGACTTCAAATGTTTTTGCCGCAAATCTTTGTTGGCCAGTTATATATTATATATATATAGTATATATTATATAATATATAATATATATCATATATATTATATATTTATATATATATATATACTATATTTATTATATATATATATAATAGTATATATATATATATATTATTTATATATATGTTAATCTTAATGTTAACTGGAGAGAGAGAGAGAGAGAGAGAGAGAGAGAGAGAGAGAGAGAGAGAGAGGAGAGAAGAGAGAGAGAGAGAGAAAGAGAGGAGAGAAGAGAGAGAGAGAGAAGAGTAGAGAGAGAGAGAGAGAGAGAGAGAGAGAAGAGAGAGATAGAGAGGAGAGAATAACCCCCCTTCGATATTTT
>JABUQX010038803.1:0-10000 GCA_015478945.1 Trachelipus rathkii
AAAACTTAATCATATAATATATAATATATTAATAATTTATAATAATATATAATATATATTATATATAATATAATATATATATAATATATATATTAAAAGTTCCTACATCGAAGGTTTTTAGAATGATACAAAGGTGTGCGAGTGCCTTCTAAGGAAGATAAGTACTAAACTTTTAAGGGCTAACAAAAATGCTTGGTTACCTGTTAATAGGCGCCCGCTATAGCGCAAGAATTGACTATCAGTGCCCCTGCGCCTATGCATAGTCCGCCCCCCCCCCCCTTTCTTTTTTATAAAAAAAATTTGTATTCCGCCTATGCGCCTTTGCGCCTACGAAATTGATAGCGCGCGCACATAGGCGCATAGCCGCGCAACATCGGATGCAGCCGCAACTAATCCAACGCCCTCCTCCCGCTCCTGTGAGCAAAAAGAACCACGCTGGAATAAATCCGCGCTGACTACATAATCTATATACTATATATATATAATCATATCATATATATATATATATATTATATATATATAATATAATATAATTATAATGCATCATAGTATATATATTCACTTTGATATTATCGATACATTGATATCAATATGTTTTAATATTTTTAATTACATTTAATTTTTACCGTGCAGATGGCTGACGCCTACAGCACCGCTGTCGGAGATACCAATATAAACGAAGGCTTCGGAAAGAGCGACAAGAGCAAGCAGGGCATTAGAGTCCTTCCTTAAAGATATATATATTATATATATATACAGTGGCGGCTCGTGGTTCTTGTCCACACTGGCCACACATCTACAAGAAACCGATGTAGTAGCTGCGGCCCCGCTTAAACCACATGATGAAAGTACGCCAAATATAATCTGTGAACCTACTGCTTCTGGGTCAAGCGATATTACAGGTGAAGGTGCTATTGCAACTACAAGTGTTTCAGCAGGCTCAACGTCCTTTTTGGATGCCGATCCAGCAATGTGGCCGACTGAATATCAGATGCAGAAAGAATATATTTAGTAAATCGATGTTCTCCTAACCCATTATATGAATTTGAATTTCCACGAGATAACAATGGTCGAAGGTTTACTTCGAGATATTATAAGAGAAAGCTTAATAACGGTGAAGAGATGTTGAGAGATTGGCTTGTGTATTCTGTTGATAAAAACTCGGTGTATTGTTTTGGCTGCAAAATATTTAATACAACTACAACTTCCGGTCTTAATAAAGGTGGCTACAACAGTTGGAAGCATGTAGGTGATATGCTTAAATCTCATGAGACATCACGAAACCACGTAGAAGCTGTAAAATCTTGGTTCGAACTTTCACGTAGGCTCAAATCGTCGCATACGATAAATGCCGAGTCACACAGAATAATTAAATCATAAATAGAACACTGGAATGGAGATTTGTTATTTTATCTCAAACTACAAAGCTACCGGAAAAAGGGTGGCTTTGGCTTTTCAAGCGTAACTTCTAATAATCTGTATTCAATGATAACAATGCGAACACCTTTTTAAAAAACTAGTAGAGTCTGTTTAGCCGAATTTGACCTGTTATGCCGAACATGCACGCAGAGTTTAGACACACACACGAGACACCACCAACCAATCCTTTACTTAGAGACACACCTCTCCTCAGAGATGCAGTTCACCACTTAAATTACACACACACGCAGAATTTACTTAAAGGTCATATTCTGAAAGCTATTATTAAATCGAAATATTATTCTATTATTTTAGATTGTACGCCGGACGCTAGCAAAACTGAGCAGATGACCCTGATAATTAGGTATATTTCTATTAATCAAACCCAAGACCATCCAAGAACGTCAGAAATTGTAATAAATGAAAGTTTTTTAGGATTTATACCAATCGAAAAATCTACATGTCTCAAACTAACAGAAGTTATCTTAGAACAATTAATTATCAGCACTTGGATTGTCTTTAGAGAACATAAGAGGGCAAGGGTACGATAACGGATCCAATATGAAAGGTATTCAAAGTGGGGTCCAAACCAGGATAAAAAGCATGAACCCACGGGCATTTTATGTGCCTTGCTGTATTCATTATTTAAACTTATAGGTAAACGACATGGCAAAGTCTTCACCGGAAGCTACAATTTTTTTTAATATTGTGCAAAAGATATACGTTTTCTTTTCCTCTTCAACGTTCAGATAGTCAATTCTTTTGATGAATGTAAAAGGTATTACTCTAAAACCACTTAGTGACACGAGATGGGAAAGTCGAATCGAGGCAATAAAACCACTAAGACATCAAATAGGGCAAGTTTGCGATGCATTGTTTAGTGTTTACCAAAACACAGATATGGATACCTCTGCACGAGACGAAGCTTCGGGT
This sequence comes from Trachelipus rathkii, assembly GCA_015478945.1. Taxonomy (NCBI): domain Eukaryota; kingdom Metazoa; phylum Arthropoda; class Malacostraca; order Isopoda; family Trachelipodidae; genus Trachelipus; species Trachelipus rathkii. The sequence continues at coordinate 2,353 of JABUQX010038803.1, forward strand.
TTGTTGAATCAAATTAAACAATTTAAATTTTTACGTTTTGTAACAATTTGGTACGAAACTTTGAATCGGTTAAATCCTGTCAGTAAATTAAAGCAAAGTAAAGATCTTGACAGCTTCTGTCATTAAATTAATAAAAAACACCAAAGTTTTCTTTGAAAACTCACGTTCAGATGAGTATTTTACTCAAATTCTTGAAGGCGCCAAAGCTTTAGCTGCTGAAATCGACAGCAAGCTGTTAGATTTTGAAAATGTGCCTAAACATCGTGTTTGATCCAAAAAGAAGCAGTTTGGTTACGAGTGTGATGATGAACCAATCATTGATCCCCGTCAAAAATATAAGATCGAAGTATTTTTTCACATTATAGATACATCTATAAACTCCTTGGAGTTAAGGTTTTCCAAGATTACTCAACATAGTAAACATTTTGCCTTTTTGTATAACATATATGCCTTAAGAGAACTGCCAAAAGATAAATTGTTAGAACATTGTAAGAACCTCGAGACTATTTATTTTAAATCATGAGGACTCATTTGATATAAATGGATTAGAACTTTCAGAGGAGTTGTCAGTCCTTTGTATGATTTTAGATAGTAATTTGTCTCCTCAAGACATTTTAAAATTTATAACAGATTTAAGATTTGGTCCAAATATCAGTATTGCTCTCAGAATTCTTTTGACTTTACCAGTAACAGTTGCAAGTGGTGAAAGAAGCTTTTCTAAATTAAAAATAATAAAAAAATTATCTGCGGATCATCATGTCACAAAAAAGATTATCTGGATTGGCTATGATTTCAATAGAACACAAGGTTTGCGACACTATAAATTTATCAGAAATTATTAAACATTTTGCAGAAAAAAATGTGCGAAAAAAATTATTTTAGTTATTAGGTAGAGTTTAATATTCTCAGAAAAAAAGTGATTTAATATAATTTGTTTATTTTTCAAGAATTATTAAAGATTTTGCAGAAAAAAAGTGCGAAGGAAATTATTTTAGTTACTAGGTAGAGTTTAATATTCTCAGAAAAAAGTGTTTTAATTTAATTTGTTTATTTTTCAAGAATGACTAATTCGTTTCGTGGCTCTACATAATTACTGTTTTTTTTTTTATTTGAATTAAATTTTTTAACAATCATTTCTTGTGTTTTTTTTATTCATTTAAACTGCAGGGAAAACATGTCATTAACAAGTCGATGTAACAAAAGTTACATAAATATAACCGACTTCATATAACATTTTGGTCCATATCTTTTAAACTACTGAACCGATTTTGATGAAATTTTCACTGTTTCCTAAGTTGAAAGATACATAAGTCGATAAAAAATACATACATACCGTAAGTTACAGTTTATAAGGTGTCATTGTAAAGGGCGGCAAATATTAATTTTGCCCGGAGTGGCTAAATAGCTAGATCAGGCTCTGGTGGTGAGTGTGCTGGGAATCGACCGGCTGGGAGATGGAAAAAAAGAGAAGAGGTATAAAGTCTCGTAGTCTAAACAGAACTTGTGATGAGTTTTTCAAGACATTTTTGTTTATGTTAAGGCCAGGATGTTTATATTGTCAACAGGAGAGACGAGCAGAATCGTTCGAAGAGATAGCGAAACGTTATGTGTTTTGGCAAGAATTTGAGATTTGTTAGAAGTTGGGTTTTTAAAGAATGATTTCACAAGGTTGGAGACGACCGCATCCTGAAAAATCTATCCAAGAAAATCCATGCGAGAATAGAAATCGAAAGATTATCAACGAGAGACAGATTCTAGAAGTAAAAGAGGGAGCAAAATTGAAATGAGTTGAAAATGAAGACGACGACGTTCATCGGCATATGAGAGGATTTAGAGTTAGAGGTGCAGGCTGAGAAGAGTCATATTTAATGAAAAAGTAGGAATAAAATAGAAGATAAGGCAGAATCCTGAGGAACAACAACAGACGATATTGAGCGGAATAATTTGAAAGAAAGCTAGACATAAGCGAAACAAAGAGAAGGAGGAAACCCAAAGGAGAGCTTGCGAAGCAGTTAACAGCGTGTCATACACGGTCAAAATGCTTTGCGATATGTCAAGCGGCCACCACGCAGTCTTCCCCGTAGTTCTAAGAGCGAAAAACCAGAAATCGGTATAATTTATATATTACATATATATATATTTATATATGTATATATACATATATATATATATAATATTATGATATACTATATATATATATAACTTCACATATATACTCATAAATAACTATATTACTACTAATCATATAATATTATAACTCTATATTATTATATACTCACCTTACGCCCTCCCCTAGTATATAGTCATAATATATCACTAAATAACATATACTACATACTAATATTATTCTAGAGGTCGCACATATATATATACTACGTGTCTGGGCGAGCCACGAGCTTAACATCTTATAAGAAACACGCAATTTTGGCAAATTTCATAATGTTACAATTTTAAAAATTTCTCTTATTTTTTTGAAATGAGTACAATAATAAATACCTAAAACAATCTATGCCAGAAAATTTAAAGACATAAAAAATAGAATAACCCTATTAAATAACGTATATCCCATAGTAATGCGCATCTCACATCAAAGGAGCGGGGATCGGAAACGTGTTCTCAATTTCAATGAGTACAAAAATTTATTATAAAATCTATTGTTTTGGTAAAAAATTAAATGTTAAATACTAGTACATTATGAAAGAAATGATTTATCTATAACAAATAATATTTACTTAATGAATAATAATAATGTCAAATTTTTTTTTACTTATGCAAAATAAAATGAAAAATATTCTAATTATCATAATCATTAAAAATCTTCCAAATATTATAATTGTTAGCCATTTAAAGAAAGTATTTACATAAAAAACGATAGCTACTAGTTATCACCTGATTAATGATAAGTACCGGTATATTTCATATATATATGAATATATATATAAATATATACTATTATATTACCGACAAAGTCAATCGATACGCCTGCAAAAGTAAGTCAGAACAACGCTATCGAGATATATTGGAGCGCTGATATGCCGCATCTATATTATAATTATATACTATATATATATATACCTATACTATAGTATAGAATATTATATATATACTATATAATATATATATACTATATATATAATTAATATATATAATATTATATATATATATATATATATATATACTATTATATATATTATATATATTATATATATATAGATATAGTTATATATGTATATATATTATATATATATAGAATAATTATATATATATTATATATATTATATAAATATATAAATTATATATAATATATATATAGAGAGAGGAGGAGAGAGCGAGCACGCAGTAGTAAAAAGTACTGCAGCCTCGCCTACTGATATACTATATATATATATATTATATATATACCATATATATATTATCATATATATATATATATATATATATATATATAACTATATATATCATTATACTATATTATATATAATATATATTAAAATTATAATATATATACTGTCCCCTCTCTCACAGCGACATCTCATGGTATATATATTATATAATTATTATATAATACTATATATACTATATATATACTCATAAATCTAACCGATTTATGGTTTTTCGCTCTTAGAAAACTACGGGGAGACTGCGTGGTAGGCGCTTGACATATCCAAAGCATTTTGACCGGGTATGGCACACGGCGTTGACTGCTCTCCAAGCTTCCTTCCTTTGGGTTTCGCTCCTTCTCTCTTGTTACTATATATCTAGCTTGCTTTTCAAATCGCCTCAATCATTCGTCTGTTTTGTTCCTCAAGGATTCTGCCTTACCTTCTATTTTATTCCTACTTTTCATTATGATCTCTCACTGCACCTCTAACTCTATCCTCTCATCATGCCGATGACTCGATCCTTCATTCTTCAAAGCTCATTCAATTTGCTCCCTCTTTTACTCTCTTTAGAATTGTCTCTCGTTGTAATCTGTTCCGATTTCTATTTCCTCGACTGATCTGGATAGATTTTTCAGGATGCGGTTGTCTCAAACCTTGTGAAAATTCAATTCTTTAAAAACCCAACTTCTAAAAATAATCTCTTTCTCCAAAACACCTAACTTTCCTATCTCTTCGACGGATTCTCTCGTCTCTCCTGTTGACCAATATAAACATCCTTGGCCTAACATAAACAAAATGTCGTGAAAACCTCAAATCACAAGCTTCTTTTAGACTACGAGGACTTTTTCCTCTTCTCAGTTGCCTCCAGCTATACAAGGGTCTCATCCGCCCATGTATGCAGTACTGCTCTCATCTAGCTTATTTAGCCACTCCGGGCAAAATTAATAGTTGCCGTCCTTTACAATGACCCTGATAAACTGCATAACTTAACGATAATGTATGTATTTTTTATCGACTTATGTATCTTTCAACTTAGGAAACAGTGAAAATTTCATCAAAATCGGTTCAGTAGTTTAAAAGATATGGACCAAAATGTTATATGAAGTCGGTTATATTTATGTAACTTTTGTTACATCGACTTGTTAATGACATGTTTTCCCTGCAGTTTAAATGAATAAAAAAAACACAAGAAATGATTGTTGAAAAATTTAATTCAAATAAAAAAAAAAACAGTAATTATGTAGAGCCACGAAACGAATTAGTCATTCTTGAAAAATAAACAAATTAAATTAAAACACTTTTTTCTGAGAATATTAAACTCTACCTAGTAACTAAAATAATTTTCTTCGCACTTTTTTTTCTGCAAAATCTTTAATAATTTCTGATAAATTTATAGTGTCGCAAACCTTGTGTTCTATTGAAATCATAGCCAATCCAGATAATCTTTTTTGTGTCATGGTGGACCGCAGATAATTTTTTATTATTTTTAATTTAGAAAAGCTTCTTTCACCACTTGCAACTGTTACTGGTAAAGTCAAAAGAATTCTGAGAGCAATACTGATATTTGGACCAAATCTTAAATCTGTTATAAATTTTAAAATGTCTTGAGGAGACAAATTACTATCTAAAATCATACAAAGGACTGACAACTCCTCTGAAAGTTCTAATCCATTTATATCAGATGAGTCCTCGTGGGTTAAAATAGTCTCGAGGTTCTTACAATGTTCTAACAATTCATCTTTTGGCAGTTCTCTTAAGGCATATATGTTATACAAAAAAGCAAAATGTTTACTATGCTCAGTAATCTGGGAAAACCTTAACTCCAAGGAGTTTATAGCTGTATCTATAATGTGAAAAAATACTTCGATCTTATATTTTTGACGGGGATCAATGATTGGTTCATCATCACACTCGTAACCAAACTGCTTCTTTTTGGATCGAACACGATGTTTAGGCACATTTTCAAAATCTAACAGCTCGCTGTCGATTTCAGCAGCTAAGGCTTTGGCGTCTTCAAGAACGTGAGTTTTCAAAGAAAACTTTGGTGTTTTTTATTAATTTAATGACAGAAGCTAAGTCAAAATCTTTACTTTGCATTAATTTACTGACAGGATTTATCCGATTCAAAGTTTCGTACCAAATTATTACAGAGCATAAAAATTTAAACTGTTTAATTTGATTCAACAAACCCGAAGCTTCGTCTCGTGCAGAGGTATCCATATCTGTGTTTTGGTAAACACTAAACAATGCATCGTAAACTTGCCCTATTTGATGTCTTAGTGGTTTTATTGCCTCGATTCGACTTTCCCATCTCGTGTCACTAAGTGGTTTTAGAGTAATACCTTTTACATTCATCAAAAGAATTGACCATCTGAACGTTGAAGAGGAAAAGAAAACGTATATCTTTTGCACAATATTAAAAAAATTTGTAGCTTCCGGTGAAGACTTTGCCATGTCGTTTACCACTAAGTTTAAAGAATGACTACTGCAAGGCACATAAAATGCCCGTGGATTCATGTTTTTTATCCTGGCTTGGACCCCACTTTGAATACCTTTCATATTGGATCCGTTATCGTACCCTTGCCCTCTTATGTTCTCTAAAGACAATCCAAGTGCTGATAATTGTTCTAAGATAACTTCTGTTAGTTTGAGACCTGTAGATTTTTCGATTGGTATAAATCCTAAAAAACTTTCATTTATTACAATTTCTGACGTTCTTGGATGGTCTTGGGTTTGATTAATAGAAATATACCTAATTATCAGGGTCATCTGCTCAGTTTTGCTAGCGTCCGGCGTACAATCTAAAATAATAGAATAATATTTCGATTTAATAATAGCTTTCAGAATATGGCTTTTTATACTGTCTGACATCGTATTAATGAACTCATTCTGAATAGTTGTACTTAAGTAAATTGCTTGTTTCTCCTCTTTCTTCAAAACTCTGCGTACATGTTCCTGCATAACAGGATCAAATTCGGCTAACAACTCTACTAGTTTTAAAAAGTTACCATTGTTATATTGATACAGATTATCAGAAGTACCTTGAAAAGCCAAGCCACTTTTTGCCAACATTTTGACGATTGAGGCAATACGTAACAAAACTCCATTCCAGTGTTCTATTTCTGATTTAATTATTCTCTGTGACTCGGCATCTATCGTATGCGACGATTTGAGCCTACGTGAAAGTTCGAACCAAGATTTTACAGCTTCTACGTGGTTTCGTGATGTCTCATGAGATTTAAGCATATCACCTACATGCTTCCAATTGTTGTAGCCACCTTTAGATAGACCGGAAGTTGTAGTTGTATTAAATATTTTGCAGCAAAAACAATACACCGAGTTTTTTGCCACAGAATACACAAGCCAATCTCTCAAAATTTCTTCACCGTTATTAAGCTTTCTCTTATAATATCTCGAAGTAAACCTTCGACCATTGTTATCTCGTGGAAATTCAAATTCATACAATGGGTTAGGAGAACATCTATTTACTAAATATATTCTTTCTGCATCTGTTATTCTGTCGGGCCACATTGCTGGATCGGCATCCAAAAAGGACGTTGAGCCTGCTGAAACACTTGTAGTTGCAATAGCACCTTCACCTGTAATATCGCTTGACCCAGAAGCAGTAGGTTCACAGATTATATTTGGCGTACCTTCATCATGTGGTTTAAGCGGGGCCGCAGCTACTACATCGGTTTCTTGTAGATGTGTGGCCAGTGTGGGTGACGATGGTTTGTTAAGCTCACCGTGACCTTTCTTCAAGAAGGACTCTAATGCCCCTGCTTGCTTTTGTCGCTCTGCATCTTTTTCGAGCCTTCGTTTTTTATATTGGTATCCCGACAAGCGTGCTCTACCGTCAGCCATTCGGCACGGTAAAATAATAGTAAAATATTAAAATATTAAAAATATATGTATGTAAAATAAGTAAATATATAAATTTATATATATATATTATATATATATATATATATATATATATATTATATATATATATATAGGATATATTAACATATAATATTATATATAGTATTATAACCTCTAGAGCTGGGCGTTTTGCGCCACGCGAAGGTTGCGGCCTATATGCGCCTGTATGGCGCACTATCAATTCGGGGGAGGCGGCAAAGTGGACGCATAGGCCGCAATACAATTTTAAAAAGGCGCGACTATGCATAGGCTGCACAGTCTCAAGTTTCTCTGCGCCTATAGCCGCGCCATTTCATTAACCATCCAGTAACTAAAACGCATTTTTTTTACCCTATAAAAGT
>JABUQX010038803.1:20000-50000 GCA_015478945.1 Trachelipus rathkii
TCCTTCGAGCCAAACCATACCGCTCAAACCTCATATTACAATAGGAGAAGAGCCCTAACTTACTCTTCTCATTCTTATGGAAGACTTCCATACAATCAGGGTCCACCTGACGACTACAATTTTTACGAATGTAACTCCAATTACCAAAACAAAAGAAAGCCAAGACAAATTTTCTTCCTTTTCAAAACCCCAATTTTTTTTTTCCAAATCAGGATGTTCTCAGCGGAGTGGAGAATTTCCCATACTCAATCTCTTAATATAGGTTATGCATCGGGTGATCGCCGAGAGTCTCCCAGCAATATCTTGTGACCGTGCTTCACCTGACTTAAGGGTCAAGCCCCTAACTACACAACTATGGAGGAAAACGAAGAGCACACTGACGCTCTCCATGCCTCCCCATGAGAAAATATATTCGAGCAACTCTTTGACGATTTCGGAAGTCACAGGATTCATTTTTAGAAAAGAGTGGACCAGGCACATGTCCATTCTGACTCCCGTCACGACCAGTGATTCCTAGTGTTTCTCCTCCACCTCCTTCTCTTTGATAATTGTATTAAAATTGCAACGACCGCACCTCCGAGTTCTAGATGATAAGTGAAGAGAAAGTTATACATACTGACGAAATGTGTTAATTAACGATAGAAGAAAAAATTATAGATATTATTCCGCAAGAAGATATATAAATAATACAGCATAGTATCTTCTTAACTCAATCTGTCTGTATTTATGAGTCACTACCTAAGACGCCTCGCTGGAGATTCAAATACCATCGTCATGTATGGGTGGTGATCGTTTACAATTATGAGAAGAATTCTTGTCCCGGGATAATACCAATGATCCGAGTCTGCCTAATCGATTGTGGTACAGTTATATCTCTCGACCGTTGCAAAACACCTTTAGTACAACACAGGTGAATGGGCTAAAATTACAGTGAAAATATATGTAATAATTCTGTTCTTTTATCTCAGCCACATTTATCCATCTACAAGTTTTGATAGTTGGGCTAATGACCGATTAGCCAACACGAAAATGTTAAAAAAATTATTGTGGGAAATGATATAATTAATTTTAAGGAAAAACAGAGGGTTAACACTAATCCTAACACTTGTTCTGATACAAAAAACACAGGTGTAATAAATGATGTAGATTATGATTTTAAAGAAAAACAGAGGGTTAACACTAATCCTAACACTTGTTCTAATGATACAAAAAACACATGTATTTTAAATAATGTTTTTCCTACACCATCTCCTCTCCCACATTCAGTAGATAGTATTCCTACTATGCTTACCTTACCTCCGCAACCTATACCTAACACTTTACTTACCTCTACCCCTATACCTAACACTCTACCTACTCCTAACCATATGCCTAACATCCTACTATCCTAATTCCTATGGCTTAACTATCCCTACCTATCCTACCCTATTACCTAATCCTACTACTCTACCAATATGCCTAATGCCTATACTAAAATCCTACCTAACTCCTACCCTATACCTAACATCCTACCTACTCCTACCAATTGCCTAATCCGTTATACCTAACGTTCCTACCTACTCCTTACCCCTTATTCCTAACATCGCTACCTACTCTAACCATATACAACATTCTCTTACCTACTTCCTTAACTTCCACTAGTCCTTAACGCTATGGTTTACTACTATAGCTACTCACACACTATACCTAACATATGTTTACCACTTATAAACTGACTCCTACCTACTAGTCCTAACGACTATTGTTTAACTACTTATAGCTACTTCCTACGACTAGTCTCTGTGGTTATTAAGACTTATGTGGTTTACTATGTTACGTATAGTACTCCTACCTACTGTGTATGCGTTGCCTAACGCTATGTTCGCTACCATAACTAGTCCTGATTAAACACGTATTGTCCTAACTCCTGTTGCTAACTACGGTAACTAGGCCTAACAATTCTCAAAATGCTCTACCTATGCCTAACAGCCTCCAAAATGCTTTACCTACGCTTAACAGCTTCCAAAAATTCGTTTTACCTAACCTAACAGTTCCAAAATGCTTTACCTACGCCTTTTACAATCTTACCAAATGAGTTTACTATATCATACATTGAAAATCCAGTATACCTAAACCATTCTTGGATACTACTCTATGCCTACCATTTTATCCTAGGCCTACCCATTTCAAAGTTATTATCTAACCCTAACCTATGCCTACATTAGTAGTTATACAAACGAATCCTAAAATCCTACGCCTACTGCTTGACCTACTAAAATCTTTTTGACCTATTAATTACCTTAAGGAACCTATGCACCCTCGGTGGCAGGGATACTAATAACTTTCCGATTCCCTATGCTTACTGTGCTAGATCTTCTTACTTTTCGATCCGGTTACTGTCTCTACTACACACTCTACTTCGGTGACAGACAGCATGATTTTTTCTAACCCTATGCAATTCTTAACAACCTCTCTTGCTAAAATGCATGAAAGACAAACAATCCAAATGAGACGAAATTTTACTAGACAGCATCACTAAACCCAGTGTCAAATAGCGCACTCCTTTCGAATCTGGATGCAAAAACCTGGCATTACGCGATTGTATAAGAACGATGATAAAATTACTCAAATTATAACTGCCCCCAACTCCGGCATAACGAACTTAAAAACTCTGTCCATTGAGATCCATTCCTCTTATTCCTCCTCTCTCTCTTCCTCTCTTAGATTGACTACTACTACTGCTTACACTAATTTACTAGTCTCTATCAACAGTTTCTCAACCTCTACTTAATTCCATCTCAAGATATTACTTTATCTTCATAGGTGTGCATTTCAGTTCCGCTTTTACTAATGATAGCCAAATCCTATTAAATAATGCCCACAAAGCAAATCCGCTAATAGGACCCGCGTATATTTTAAAAGCGAATATAAATTACAAAAACTACATATTAGAAGACAGAGAACTTATTTTAGATAGCGGTAGTAACAGTAGCCTCTGTAGGTACTCTTTCATTTGTGAAATGGAAGAGACATTTAACATAAACATACCATTAAAACCCACAGAAATTACATTACGTTCTATCACGGGTTCAGAATTTTACCAAATGGGTACAATTATTTTTGACTTGACTTTACACGGGGAAACCATACCAGTTAACTTTATAGTCATATGTGACAATCTTTGTGGTTTTAGTACACCTTTCTTACTAGGTACAAATTTCCTAAATAACCCAAGAATAAACTTACAAACACAACAAAATACAATTGAAGTAACAACAAATAACCTTACTATCCCCATACCACTTACCCACCAATACCCTACCAAAAAGAAGTCCCCCAGCATACATGCTAAACATACAGAGGTAAACCATACAGAGACTATGCCCCTCTACTCCGACGACATTTCTACTCCTAACAATCTTTTAATTGATACTGACGTTTCCTATAATTTATCTACTTTAGAAGACACAGAAATAGCTCCTTATTCTAAATACACTCTTTCTGTTAAAGCTTCTTCCCCCGCTCATACTTCTCCTCCTGACAATTTTATTCTGTCCACAGAGAACACTTATATCAGCAACTTTCTTTTTGCTGGTAGTGTACTGAGTTCGGCCTCCGATGGCCAAATTCTCTTGGACATAATAAATATGAGCGCTTCTTCACAATTCCTTCCTCAAAATACCGTCCTAACCAGGGCTAATCCTATTATAGTTCTTGACGAACCCCTCCAAACGTCCAATGTAAATTTGGCAACTTCTTCCAAAGGCTTAACTCCAACTCAACTTAGAAATACTTTCAAAAAACTCGTCCAGGAATCTTTCAAAAACAATGAAGATTGCTGTACCACATTACAAGATCCAGATCAGTTAGAAAAGTTAATTGATCTGTTGATGACTTACAGAGATGTAATAGCCTTAGAAGATGATGAAGTCCCCATCTGTCCTTTAACTAAATTTTCCATACAACTTAAAGAAAACGCTCCAAAGGTACTGTACCGACCACAGTACCGCCTCCCCCATAAATACTTGACCCAGATAGACGATTGGGTCAAGTCCGCCCAACAAAAAGGGTACATCCGTCCAATCAGTAGTCCCCATTCGAGCCCTCTGCTCGTCATTCCAAAGAAAAACTCCTCAACTCCAAGAATTGTGGCCGATTACAGGCACATTAACGCACATACGGTGTTAGACCGCTTCCCCCTTCCTTGTATTGCTGACATCCTCTCTACGCTGGGAAAATCCAAAATTTTCAGCAGTCTCGATCTTCTCGACGCTTACCATTGTCTGGAAATCGAGGAAGAGACACAACCGCTACTAGCCTTCCGCACTCCGCGAGGTCAGTATGCACCTACAAGACTCAATTTTGGTTTGTCCAACGCACCCCCAGTGTTCGCAAGGACAATGGAAATGGTGTTGTCCCACCTCCTAGGTGACGCATGCAGAGTCTTCTTGGACGATGTCTTAATACTTGGGGAAACATTAAAAGAACATTTCGGTAACTTAGAAAAGGTTTTCCAATCTTTTAGAAAGAATAAGATGAAGATTAAACTTGCTAAATGTAAGTTTCTTCGAAACAGCCTCCTTTTTCTGGGTTTTAAAATTTCCCAAGACGGAATCTCACCTGACCCCATAAAACTCCAGACTCTTACTACATTCAAACCTCCTACTAACGTAGCAGAAACCAGATCTTTGCTTGGTTTCCTGAACTACTTTAATCACTTGATCGACTCCTACTCCGTCCTTGCCAAACCTATAACAAAATTACTACAAAAGAATGCAACATTTTTCTGGGGACCGGAGCAACAAAGAGCTTTTCTTATCTTAAAAGATAAGTTGTTACTCCAACCCCAATTAAGATTCCCTGATTACTCCAAGGAATTTTTTATCAACACTGATGCCTCTAACCTAGGGCTCGGTGCTGTCCTATACCAATTAGACGAAAATGGCAAAGAGAAGCCATTATCCTTTATTTCGAGAGCACTAAACAAATCCGAAGCTAACTATAAAACTATCGAGCAAGAAGCATTGGCTATAGTTTTTGCGTTGCAAAAATTTAAGAATACCGTATTCGGTTATCCACTTACAATTATTACGGATAACCAACCGTTGATTCACCTCATACGTCATAAACAACTTACAGGACGTCTAGAAAGATGGAATTTATTCATAGCGCATTTTAATCCAACAATTATTTACAAACAAGGCAAACTAAATATTATTCCTGACTATTTAAGTAGAAATCCTCCTCCTCCTCCTTGTTCTTATTCTTTTGGACAAAATACCGTACTCCTTACTGGAACTATCCCTTTGACTAAAGACAATATTGTCAATGAACAAAAGATATGTAAACGCCTTAAAACCCTCTATGAATATGCAAAACCCATCATTTCTCATAATAAACCACTTTCCGAACAAGACACTCTTGCTGACACTTACCCCCATGTTTTAATCGATGACATTTTGCATTATGCAACACAGTCTGGACGTTTCCTTATCCAAGTACCAGACACTTTAATCCACTCCGTCATTGAACACTCCCATGCTTCCTTAGCAGCGGGACACTGCGGAACGCAGAGAACCGAATTTAGAATTCGAGAACGTTACATTTTCCCCAAATTACATACACTTACAAATGATTATTGTACTACATGTCCTTCCTGCCAGAACATTAAGGGTAATACTCCCAAAAAACGCCCCCATAAAAGCATACCCCCTCCCCTATGAACCTTTTTCCAGAGTCCACCTAGACATTTTAGGACCTTTACCACAATGCAAAATTACACAATGTAAATACATCCTTTGCATGAAAGACTCTCTTACTAGGTATGTTGAACTTGTCCCCCTAAAACAACATACTACCAAAGACATTGCACAGGCTATCCTAGAGAGGATAATCTGTCGCCATTCTACTCCAGAGGTAATTATTTCCGATCGAGCACCGGAACTAACCTCCCAACTTTTTAAAGAGATATGTGCCCAATGGCGAATAAAGGCAGTTAACATAGTTGTGCGACACGCCCAGAGTAATGCATTGGTTGAAAAAGAAAATCATAAGATAAGCAATTATCTACGACACTATGTCAACACCAATCATAACGACTGGGGTCAATACATTCCATTCACACAAACTGCCATAAATTCAACCTACCATTCCGCCATCGGTACCTCCCCACACTTCCTCCTTTACACTTACAACAAACGACTTCCTTGGGACCTTCCAAACTATTCCTCCCCTTTTACTTCTACACAACCACCCCGTAAGTACATAAATGATTATGTTGATGAAATAGCCGAGCGAGCCCACTTAATTAGAGACCAAGCTCGTGAACATTTACAAGCAGAAACAGAAAAGCAAATCCTAAAACAACTACCTAAATCTGGTGCTATCCAAATGAAAATAGGCGATTTAGTTTGGGGGTTTGTTTAGGCTTTAGGACGTTCAAGATGTGAACTAAATCGCCTATTTTCATTTGGATAGCACCAGATTTAGGTAGTTGTTTTAGGATTTGCTTTTCTGTTTCTGCTTGTAAATGTTCACGAGCTTGGTCTCTAATTAAGTGGGCTCGCTCGGCTATTTCATCAACATAATCATTTATGTACTTACGGGGTGGTTGTGTAGAAGTAAAAGGGGATGAATAGTTTGGAAGGTCCCAAGGAAGTCGTTTGTTGTAAGTGTAAAGGAGGAAGTGTGGGGAGGTACCGATGGCGGAATGGTAGGTTGAATTTATGGCAGTTTGTGTGAATGGAATGTATTGACCCCAGTCGTTATGATTGGTGTTGACATAGTGTCGTAGATAATTGCTTATCTTATGATTTTCTTTTTCAACCAATGCATTACTCTGGGCGTGTCGCACAACTATGTTAACTGCCTTTATTCGCCATTGGGCACATATCTCTTTAAAAAGTTGGGAGGTTAGTTCCGGTGCTCGATCGGAAATAATTACTTCTGGAGTAGAATGGCGACAGATTATCCTCTCTAGGATAGCCTGTGCAATGTCTTTGGTAGTATGTTGTTTTAGGGGGACAAGTTCAACATACCTAGTAAGAGAGTCGGATATATTTACATTGTGTAATTTTGCATTGTGGTAAAGGTCCTAAAATGTCTAGGTGGACTCTGGAAAAAGGTTCATAGGGGAGGGGTATGCTTTTATGGGGGCGTTTTTGGGAGTATTTCAATTAATGTTTTGGCCGGAACGACATGTAGTACAATATTCATGAGTAAGTGTATGTAATTTGGGGAAAATGTATCTTTCTCGAATTCTAAATTCGGTTCTCTGCGTTCCGCAGTGTCCCGCTGCTAAGGAGGCATGGGAGTGTTCAATGACGGAGTGGATTAATGTGTCTGGTACTTGGATAAGGAAACGTCCAGACTGTGTTGCATAATGCAAAATGTCATCGATTAAAACATGGGGGTAAGTGTCAGCAAGAGTGTCTTGTTCGGAAAGTGGTTTATTATGAGAAATGATGGGTTTTGCATATTCATAGAGGGTTTTAAGGCGTTTACATATCTTTTGTTCATTGACAATATTGTCTTTAGTCAAAGGGATAGTTCCAGTAAGGAGTACGGTATTTTGTCCAAAAGAATAAGAACAAGGAGGAGGAGGATTTCTACTTAAATAGTCAGGAATAATATTTAGTTTGCCTTGTTTGTAAATAATTGTTGGATTAAAATGCGCTATGAATAAATTCCATCTTTCTAGACGTCCTGTAAGTTGTTTATGACGTATGAGGTGAATCAACGGTTGATCCGTAATAATTGTAAGTGGATAACCGAATACGGTATTCTTAAATTTTTGCAACGCAAAGACTATAGCCAATGCTTCTTGCTCGATAGTTTTATAGTTAGCTTCGGATTTGTTTAGTGCTCTCGAAATAAAGGATAATGGCTTCTCTTTGCCATTTTCGTCTAATTGGTATAGGACAGCACCGAGCCCTAGGTTAGAGGCATCAGTGTTGATAAAAAATTCCTTGGAGTAATCAGGGAATCTTAATTGGGGTTGGAGTAACAACTTATCTTTTAAGATAAGAAAAGCTCTTTGTTGCTCCGGTCACCAGAAAAATGTTGCATTCTTTTGTAGTAATTTTGTTATAGGTTTGGCAAGGACGGTGTAGGAGTCGATCAAGTGATTAAAGTAGTTCAGGAAACCAAGCAAAGATCTGGTTTCTGCTACGTTAGTAGGAGGTTTGAAAGTAGTAAGAGTCTGGAGTTTTATGGGGTCAGGTGAGATTCCGTCTTGGGAAATTTTAAAACCCAGAAAAAGGAGGCTGTTTCGGAGAAACTTACATTTAGCAAGTTTGATCTTCATCTTATTCTTTCTAAAAGATTGGAAAACCTTTTCTAAGTTACCGAAATGTTCTTTTAATGTTTCCCCAAGTATTAAGACATCGTCCAAGAAGACTCTGCATGCGTCACCTAGGAGGTGGGACAACACCATTTCCATTGTCCTTGCGAACACTGGGGGTGCGTTGGACAAACCAAAATTGAGTCTTGTAGGTGCATACTGACCTCGCGGAGTGCGGAAGGCTAGTAGCGGTTGTGTCTCTTCCTCGATTTCCAGACAATGGTAAGCGTCGAGAAGATCGAGACTGCTGAAAATTTTGGATTTTCCCAGCGTAGAGAGGATGTCAGCAATACAAGGCAAGGGGAAAGCGGTCTAACACCGTATGTGCGTTAATGTGCCTGTAATCGGCCACAATTCTTGGAGTTGAGGAGTTTTTCTTTGGAATGACGAGCAGAGGGCTCGAATGGGGACTACTGATTGGACGGATGTACCCTTTTTGTTGGGCGGACTTGACCCAATCGTCTATCTGGGTCAAGTATTTATGGGGGAGGCGGTACTGTGGTCGGTACAGTACCTTTGGAGCGTTTTCTTTAAGTTGTATGGAAAATTTAGTTAACGGACAAATGGGGACTTCATCATCTTCTAAGGCTATTACATCTCTGTAAGTCATCAACAGATCAATTAACTTTTCTAACTGATCTGGATCTTGTAATGTGGTACAGCAATCTTCATTATTTTTGAAAGATTCCTGGACGAGTTTTTTGAAAGTATTTCTAAGTTGAGTTGGGGTTAAGCCTTTTTGGAAGAAGTTGCCAAATTTACATTGGACGTTTGGAGGGGTTCGTCAAGAACTATAATAGGATTAGCCCTGGTTAGGACGGTATTTTGAGGAAGGAATTGGGAAGAGGCGCTCATATTTATTATGTCCAAGAGAATTTGGCCATCGGAGGCCGAACTCAGTACACTACCAGCAAAAAGAAAGTTGCTGATATAGGTATTCTCTGTGGACAGAATAAAATTGTCAGGAGGAGAAGTATGAGCGGGGGAAGAAGCTTTAACAGAAAGGGTGTATTTAGAATAAGGAGCTATTTCTGTGTCTTCTAAAGTAGATAAATTATAGGAAACGTCAGTATCAATTAAAAGATTGTTAGGAGTAGAAATGTCGTCGGAGTAGAGGGGCATAGTCTCTGTATGGTTTACCTCTGTATGTTTAGCATGTATGCTGGGGGACTTCTTTTTGGTAGGGTATTGGTGGGTAAGTGGTATGGGGATAGTAAGGTTATTTGTTGTTACTTCAATTGTATTTTGTTGTGTTTGTAAGTTTATTCTTGGGTTATTTAGGAAATTTGTACCTAGTAAGAAAGGTGTACTAAAACCACAAAGATTGTCACATATGACTATAAAGTTAACTGGTATGGTTTCCCCGTGTAAAGTTAAGTCAAAAATTATTGTACCCATTTGGTAAAATTCTGAACCCGTGATAGAACGTAATGTAATTTCTGTGGGTTTTAATGGTATGTCTATGTTAAATGTCTCTTCCATTTCACAAATGAAAGAGTACCTGCAGAGGCTACTGTTACTACCGCTATCTAAAATAAATTCTCTGTCTTCTAATATGTAGTTTTTGTAATTTATATTCGCTTTTAAAATATACGCGGGTCCTATTAGCGGATTTGCTTTGTGGGCATTATTTAATAGGATTTGGCTATCATTAGTAAAAGCGGAAGATAAAGTAATATCTTGAGATGGAATTAGTAGAGGTTGAGAACTTTGATAGGAAGGACTAGTAATAGTGGTAGCAGTAGTAGTAGTAGTAGGAGGAGGAGGAGGAGGAGGAGGAGTAAGGAGGAATGGTATCTCATGGACAGAGTTTAAGTTCGTTACCGGAGTTGGGGGCATGTTATAATTTGGAGTAATTTTATCATCGTTCGTTACAATCGCGGATGCCGGTTTTTGCATCAAGTTCGAAAGGAGTGCGCTATTTGACACTGGTTTAGCGGATGCTGTTAGTAAATTAATCGTATCATTTGGATTAGTTCTTTCATGCATTGTAGCAAGAGAGGTTGTTAAAGAATGCATAGGGTTAGAAAAATTCATGCTGTCTGTCACCGAAGTAGAGTGTGTAGTAGAGACAGTATAAGGATCGAAAAAGTTAAGAAGATCTGCAGTAAGCATAGAATCGGAAGTTATTGTATCCTGCACCGGGTGCATAGGTTCCTTAGGTATATTAATAGGATCCAAAAGATTTAGTAGGTCAGCAGTAGGCGTAGGATTGTTAGGATTCGTTGTATAACTACTAATGTTAGGCATAGGTTGAGGGTTAGGCATAATACTTTGGAAATG
This sequence comes from Trachelipus rathkii, assembly GCA_015478945.1. NCBI lineage: Eukaryota > Metazoa > Arthropoda > Malacostraca > Isopoda > Trachelipodidae > Trachelipus > Trachelipus rathkii. The sequence continues at coordinate 30,604 of JABUQX010038803.1, forward strand.
GGTAGCTTAGGTATATGGTATAGGCATAGATAGTTCCAAAATGAGTTAGGGTATAGGAATTTTCAAATGTAGATATGTACTATTGGTAATTGTTTAGGCGTAACTTAAGGTAAGCAATTTTTGGAGCTGTAGGTTAGGATTAGCATTTTTTGGAAGCCGTTTGCCTAGTTTTAAAGCATTTTGGAGGCTGTTAGGCATAGGTAGAGCATTTTGAAGATTGTTAGGCGTAGTTACAGTAGTTAGCAAGAGTTTAGGCATAGTTGTTAGGAGTGTTATGTAGCGAACATAGCGTTAGGCATAGTGGTAGGAGTAGGTATAGTAGTGAACATAGCGTTAGGTACTAGTGGTAGGAGTAGCTATAGTAGTAAACATAGCGTTAGGGACTAGTAGGTAGGAGTATTTGTATAGTGGTTAACATAGTTTGTTAGGATAGTGTAGGAGTAGGCTATTAGTAGTAAACATAGCGTTGGACTGTGGTAGGAGTCAGGTAGGATGTTAGGTATAAGGTTAGGAGTAGGTAGGATGTTAGGAATAGGGGTAGGAGTAGGTAGGATGTTAGGTATAGGATTAGGCATATTGGTAGGAGTAGGTAGGATGTTAGGTATAGGGGTAGGAGTAGGTAGGATGTTAGGAATAGGGTTAGGCATATTGGTAAGAGTAGGTAGGATGTTAGGTTTAGGGTAGAGAGGTAGATGTTAAAGCAAGGATTTAGGGAATTAGGTAGGATGTTAGGCATTAATGGTTTAGGAGTAGGTAGAGTGTTAGTAGGTATAGGGGTAGAGGTAAGTAAAGTGTTAGGTATAGGTTGCGGAGTAAGGTAAGCATAGTAGGAATACTATCTACTGAATGGGGGAGAGGAGATTGGTGTAGGAAAAACAGTATTAAATAAATGTGTTTTGTATTAGAACAAGTGTAGGATTAGCTGTTAACCCTGTTTTTCTTAAACATCATAATCTACATCATTTTATTACCTGTGTTTTTTGTATCAGAACAAGTGTTAGGATTAGTGTTAACCTCTGTTTTTCCTTAAATTTTTATATTATTTTCTCCCATAATTTTTTTTTAAATTTTCGTGTTGGGCTAATCGGTCATTAGCCCAACTATCAAAACTTGTAGATGGATAAATGTGGGTGCCATCACCGTTATCACATTTATTTACATAATTTTCACTATTGGGTTTTTGCCCATTTACCTGTGTTGTACTAAATGTGTTTTGCAAGCTAAGTAAGTTAGTACCAATGTTAACATTGGTACAACCTCGGATATGCACATCATCCGGAACAAAATTCTTTATATTTAGTGTACCTAACGTAGAGTGTATTTGAGAATTCTTATCATCTCTTATGGTGTGTACACTTTTATTGAAATTGCCAAATTTAAAAAATTTAATAATTTGCTTATTTATTTTTACGTTATCGAAATCATAATTAGAATTTTCTTTCACTTTATTAATTAAATTTTTATTAAACTTTTCTTTCACTTTATCACTAGACTCGGAGGGTGAGTCGTTGCAATTTTTAATACAATTATCAAAGGAGGAAGGAGGTGGAGGAGAAAACATTAGTTGAGAAACACTAGGGAAATCACTGGTTCGTTGGAGGGAGTCAGAATTGGACTTGCTCTGGTCACTCTTTTCTAAAAAGGATCCTGTGACCCGAATTGTCAAAGGAGTTCTCAAAATTTCTCAGTTGGGGAGTCATGAGAGCGTCAGGTGCTCTTCGTTTTCCTCCATAGTTGTGGTAGGTAGAGGCTTGACCTTGTCGTGGTCTGATGAAGTAGTTGGAGGTGGAAAGATTAGACAGGGGCAATAATTTATTGAGTAGGAAACAGTTTAATGGTTGGGGAAAGTCGTAAAAGGAAAGTGGTTGGGGTGTGGTTGAAGATCTTGGTTCTTCGTTTATTTTGGTAATTAGAGTTCCAATCGTAAAAATTTAAGTCGTCAGGTGGACCTTGATTGTATGGAAATCTTCCATAAGAATGAGAAGAGTAAGTTAAGGCTTCTTCTCTTATGTAATATGAGGTTTGAGCGGTATGGTTTGGCTCGAAGGAAGGAGACTGATGAGACTAAACTCAGTCTTCTGGAAATGCCTTAATTGCATTTTATGATTTGGAAGGCGTTTTCTTCGTCATATAGAATGGCTCCGGACGGAGGAGTTAAGACCGGCATCACTTAATATCTTGTGATGGTTTTTTTTTTAATTATTATGGAGAACGGGGCAATCGTTATAAAAATGAATTGCCAATGATTTTGTGGCAGTATGTTTGGAGAAGCCTACCGTATTCTCCGTGTAAATATAAAATGAATGTGCAAGTGCAAGTTAAGAATAAAGAATATTTCACGTACCGTAATGCGAACTTCACCTATCGCTCTTATCGCTTTTCTGCTGATCTTACTCATGGCGTGGTGGTATATCCTCAGAAAGGTAATTTTCTTCTTCAGGTTGCCAATTTCCCACTGGTTTGTAGTAGGTTTAAAGTAAAAGCCAAATGGATCGCAACGGAATTTTATTTAACGCTAGAATATACCACCATCTACGCCAAGTGTAAAAAATCAGCTTTAGAAAGATTAGCACGAACTATTTTATGCACTATAAAAAAACTTTCACTTCTTTGCCACAAAAAAAAAAAAAAAATAGGAAAGATAAGTTCCAAGATATTTTCTTTAAACCGTCCACATGGAGAAAGCGAGTCTTACTGCCTCAATGAAAACCAAGATATTTTTGCCCTATGATTTGAAAATTGAACGAAACTCAAAGGGAATATAAGGCGGTGTTATTTTCTTTATTTAAAAAAAAATCTTTTGATTTACATCATTAGAATATATGATAGATAAAATTTTTAAGAACCGTAATATGTAACCAATTTTAAGTTTATATACTTGTTAAAGATGATAAAAATTTTTTTTTTAAAGAATCAAAGTGACCGAAATTTCAGAATTTTTCGTTAAAACGTTTTCCAGCCAACTGAAAAGATTATTAGTAATTTTTCTAATTCCTTTAAAACTGTAAATGTAGTAATTTAAAATATCGAAATTAAATTAGTGAAAAGTTTTGTCAATTAAGATTGTGCATTATAAACATCGTTATTAATGAAATTGATTTTATTTTTTTTTTTTTTTTTTTTTTTTTTTTTTTTTTTTTTTTTTTTTTTTTTTTTTTTTTTTTAGTTTGCTGGAAAGCCTTATTCCAAAATGGCTTTCTCGGATTCAAGACGAGTTTATCAAATTTTAATTTTGTTTTTCTCTTTATTATTTCTTTATCAATATTTCCTTAAAATTGCTTTAGCATTATTTACTGCAGTATTTTTAAGAATTTTAATTAAGAGAAGGTAGAAAAAAAACTATTGGAATTGATTGCTATATGATTCCATATAAACACGTGGTTTGAGAAGGGGGGGTAAAAGTAATGGCAAATCCAGATTTTAATGATGTTTTCTGGGAATATAATTAAAATATATTCTTATTATAGATTTAAGAATCTTTTCTGGAAATATAATTAAAATATATTCGTATTTTAGTTATATAGGTAGTTTTCGATATTAAAACAAAATTATTTGTTTGTGATAATATTCAAACTCGGTAATCCAAAAATGTTTGGAGGTAATGAAAAAAAAGATTAACGGAACGGGGGGGGAAAAATTCCGTCGGAATAGCTTCTAATGAAAAATTAAGAGTAAAGAACATTTTATAGAAATCTAATTAAAATATATTTTATTTTGATTAGATCGGTAATTTCTAAGTAGGAAATATATATATATATATATATATATATATATATATATATATATATATATATATATATATATATATATATATATATATAGCAGCAGCATAGTATAGTTAGCATATATATATATATATATATATATATATATATATATATATATATATATATATATAATATATATATATATATATATATATATATATATATATATATATATATATATATATATATATATATATATATATATATATATATATATATATATAGTTATATATATATACTTATATATATATATATATTTTAAAAATGCATATGCCCTTTCCAAAAGTTTATTTGTGTTTTTCTTAACATTTCATTTTTTTCCCTACATGAGATATAAAAATTCAATAAAACACAACGAATGATTTATTTCTTCAAATGGTATCAAGCCTGTATTATAAACAAATAAACAAACTATTTATATTAAATATATTATAGAACGTAAGTTGGTGTCAGCCATGGTTGACTATTCTCTGTTCAAAAATTTCTTGAAAGCATATGATATTGTACCTTTTTAAACAAATTTTCAAATAAGGTGTCTAAATAAAATTTATTACCACACTAAATTTTGAGTATTTTAGTGCAAAAAATATTGAAAATCTGAAAATTAAATATTTTATGGCAGTTTTTGTGGAAATTAAAAAAATTCCACTTCCAAAAAAAAAAATTAGAAGCAATACCCTACTTTTTCTCAGGCTGTGCGCTTACGCTTCCTTCAATATAAAAATATTTTTTTTACTTTTTTATTTTTTTATTTAAAAACCTTAAATCTACCTTAATATTAACTTAAATCTACCCTTAACCCAACTTAATATTAACATAATTTTACCTTAAATCTAAATTTTACTTTATTATCAATTTATTCGAGGTCTGCAAGATTATCTTTCATAAACTGCATCTGTTTAAGCGTAGCTTTACGCTGAGGTCGTTTTATTATATTTGTATTATCACTGTTAACCCCAGAAGGTTCAGGTCTGTTGTTGTCGGCATCCTGAACAGGTGTTGATTGTACAGGTGATACACCATTATTTACACCTCCCATATTTAACTCAAGGAGGTATAGATAGCTTATAGAATGCAATCCCACTTCACCAGTACCAGTTTTTAATTTGACAGATCTTATATTATTATCATGGCCTATTATTACCTCCAACACCCTGCCCAATTTCCAAAATGAACGTGGTTTATTGATGTCCTTTATTAGAACCACATCACCTACTTTTACTTTATCCTCCCAAATACCCTGAAACAAGTTTCTAGACCGTTTCCTGAGACTTAGGAGATACTCCTCATGCCACAAACGCATAAACTCTTCAAAGAGTTCATTTTGTTTTATGAGGGTAGAATCCAGCACCTCATTGTTGGGTGCACTGCCCATTTCATATTCCATTGAATCAAATTTACTTTTAAATATTAAGTTTTTATTTAACATTACTTTTAAGAAACTATTAGGCGTAATTGCCTCCAACTCAAAGGAACCAGATCTATAAGTTAGTGGTTTGGAATTGATGGCATTTTCTATGTCAGACAGGGTGGTCAGAAGCTCAAAACAAGTCACTTTACTCTTTCCCATAGCTTTATACAGACACTGTTTCATGACCTTTATTAACCGCTCCCAATGGCTGCCTTGCCAAGGAGAGAAAAGGTTTATTTTTACATGTTTGATTTGATTTTAATCAAGCTCTTCCTTGAATTCATCAGTATTAAAGGACTCTTCAATTATTTTGCCTCCCTTATTGAAATACAAGGCATTATCGCTATGTAAGTAGGAACGTGTACAAAATTTATTACAAAACCTTATGAATGCCAAAGGAAAGTCAGATGTGTTCATAGAGGGTACCAGTTCTAAGTGTACAGCTCTGATGTTTAAACATGTGAAAATTAAGATGTGCATTTTCTCAAACTGTGAGTTGTTTTTTCTGACATACACATGAGAGGTGAAATCAACAACCTGCGTGTTGGTAAGGTTGTATTAGATTCATGTATGAGTGTTCTAGGTATGTCTGTGAAACGTGGGTAACTGTATGAAAGAGCATTATACTTCCTACATGTCACACATTCTATTAAAAAAGATCTTGCTACTGCTCTGCCTTTAGGTATCCACACACCTTGACTTCTTATATAATTAAGGGTAGTGACAATGCCCAGGTGCTTTACCTGTTCATGGGCATATTTAATATACAGTAATGTAAAACCATGATTTCTACCCATTAAAATTGGATTAGTTTGTTCATAACTAATACTTAGAGCCTTATTAATCCTGCCCTTGCCTCTTATATAGCCTTTGTCGTCAAGGAAAAGATTTAAATTCAAGACCAAGGGAGGAATTTCTGAATCTTTCAAGGAAGTTATTTTAACTTTCTGTTTATATTCTTTCAAAAAGTTTATTTCATTTGCAAAGGAATTAATTTGATTTATTTTAGCCAATATCTTACAGACTTTTGTTGATAATCAATGTTTAACTTAACTTTACTAAGCCATTTAAAAAGCCAGGCAGTAATTCTTAAGACTTTACGATAGCATGAATACTTACTTATGTCTAAAATACTAATACAGGTATTATCTACAATATTTACATTTACCATTAACAGGGGTAATGATTCTTAAGGTACACTCAACACTGGATACCTAGGCCAACTATCTAAATCATTTGTCAACCAAATAGGACCATGATATCAAAGAGAAAATATTTCTTTATATTTTTAAACGTCCAACCCCTAGTTAAAAAATCACCAGGGTTTTCAGTTGTATTAACATATTTATAATATACAGTTAATTTATACTTATTAATGATGGACGTGATTAATCCATCCATTTCATTTATTCTGTTTTTTAAAAATTTAGATTTTACTTTAGTTTGTCTGGTTAATAACCAACTCAAAAGAACTTGTGAATTCACAGCTATATTAATGAATTCAAAGTAAATACTACTGTATGCTTCCAAGATATTTGGTAAGCATTTCAATTCCAAACTAACCCCCATAAGCTCTATGGAAGGAATACGTAACTCCCTAGGCCTATTGGCAGGAGCTATCTTGGCTTTAGCAAATATAAAAGAGATTTTATTATTATCATCCACTCCATAACATACAAAACCATAAACGCTATCAGACCTGTCACAAAATAGATGTAGGATATACTTATTCCCTTCAGGAAGAGCCCTGCTAGGTATTGCTATCGTATCAAGATGTTGACAGTCATTTCGCAACTTATACCACTCTTTCAGTATATCATCAGGTACTTTCTCATCCAAAGCTATCTCTTGTTGCTACACTTTTCTCATCAACAATTTACCCTTAACTAAAATAGGAAGAGCAAAGTTAAGAGGAGCGAATAGCTTGGAAATCTCAGAAAACAATTGGCGCATAGTTGAAATACTCACCAGCTATTCTACTTTATTGATATGCACACAGTCAGTCTCCACATTGAAACTATATCCGAAGATCTTTTCAAAACAACTCGAGTGTTCTACAAAAGAATTCTCATCTTTGAACTTATCACGCAAACCACTCGAATTGCTGTTCCAAGATCTCAAGATAAACCCCCCTTCAGCCATTCTTTTCTTGCACTGATGGTACAAGCCCACTATCTCACTTTCTTTTTGCATGCTAGTAAATATAAGATTATCCACATAAAAACCTGAAGATAAAATTTCAGTGCATTTATCATGTGGATACTTAGAAGCATGATATTTCATTATATAATGTAATATAAAGGGGCAAGATATAAAATCAAGGATTAAAATGAAATATCTATATGCTAATTGTCCGTTTTTAAATCACAAGAGAGTGAATCTATTCTTGTCCACTTCATCTTTTAACCTTATCATCAGGAAGGCTTGTTTAATATCACTTATTACAACAGTACGATTTGTTCTGAACACAAGTAGTAATTTTAAAAGAGAACTCATTAGATCATAGCCGCTATATGCAGCTTCGTTCAATGATGGAAGTGTCTTATTACTTTTAAGAGAACAATTGAACACGGGTCTAATTTTTGTAGCTACTTGTTCTGACTGTCTTATTATAGGACGATGTGGAATGAATTTAAACACAAACATCTGAAGGATTATCAAAATTTATATTTACTTTTTCAATTATTCTATCATTGAGTTGACTTTCAAAGACTTTATTATATTCATTAATTAGTTTACTTTGAGTTAATTTATCAAACACTCTATTAGCAATATTTAAGGAAATTTTAAAATTAGAGGGAACTAATTCTGTTTTGTCTTCGTACCAAGGTAGACTTACATAATAATGATTGTCCTTGAAAATCATATTCTGATTGAATAATTGAACTTGACATTTATCTACTGTGTTAAGAATGTCCTCGTCTTGTTTTATGCCTAATGATTCTAAACTAAACAAGTTTTCCAGCCCATGATCTATGTCAGACTCCAAAAATTTTTCAATGGGATTGAAATAACTCTTGGAAGGTTCCAACACAAAATATACCTGGGTATTCAACCTGTTGTTACAAACTGAGTTATTACTTATAGGAACAATGGCTTTATTAGTTTCAACTTTGGACTGCGTTACAAAACTTTATTTTTTTACTTTTTCTGGTTTCAACCAAACTGACAATCTGTTCTCTATTGAGAAAATTATAGATATTACCTATTGGGATTAATTTATCATTACCAATTTTAATACAATGGCCACCTTCAAAAGGAACAGTCTGGAAAGCTGGGAATATATTCAGCAGGTCAATGCCGATCAAAACATCTATTTTTATTTTGATAATTATTATCAGCAAATTTTAAACCTTTATTTTTCATAACATCTGATATACCTTCTACTTTATAAATTATTTAAAAGATCATCAATGAGAAAAGGAATGAAAATTATTCTTTTAAACATTCTTACACCAATTAATGTTTGATGAAACCTTTTAACGTTATAGCCTATAAAGGTTTGAACATCATATTCTATTGAAGGGAGCTCATTTACGTTAGGTATTGACTTTCAGCTGCCTCTCTTGAAATATAAGACCTACAAGAAGCTGTATCAATGAGACATCTAAATGCCTGTTCATTACCATTAAACACCATATTTAAAGAAGTAGTTGGAAGTATATACTCATTCTCCAAGCTCTGATGGAATGTAATACAATTATTATTTATTTTATGAACCTCATTGTTATTAACATTACATAAGGGCTGTATGTGGGATCTACTTCCACAATTGCATGCAAATCTAATTTTGTCCTTATTTCTAAAGCACTTACTTTGATTATGTTATGTTTACTACCACTCACGGACTGGGCCCTTCCTCACGCAGTGGGATGTGGAAAATCAAACATTGAAAAACACCCATCCCTTAGCTCTAACGCAAAGTTCTCAGGTGAACACAGACGTAAGCGATTGCCCCCTCAAATATAGTTGGAAAAAAAGAAGGTAAGTGAACAGTTTTAGAACAGAAAGAAGTAGTTGAAAAGAAAGAGGCACCACAACAAATAAGCTCAAATACTTCCATGAATTCATGCGAGAGCAAGGGGCACCCCTTTGTTCTACGAGGGATATGTAAGGGTGGTGGAATGCGAGAGGTCAACTCCTCTGAGCATCTGCCGTAGTACCTATAGAAAGGGATAGAGCGCCAACGTTACGTCGCAGAGATGGAGGGTCAAGAGAGCTGAAAGTAGGGGACAGTTAGTCTCTTAGCTAGACTCAACCCCTATCCAATAGAAGGGTGGAGCCGAGCCCCCAATGTGAGAACAGTACCCATACAAGGGCGAATAAGGCCCTTATATAACTGGAGTAGCTGTGCAGAGGAAAAAAATTCCTGCAACCTAAACAGAATTTCCAGCTTCTTTGAGGCCACTTAGTAGCAGCTGTGATATGATGTTTCCAAGATAATTTGTTGTTTATGTTCAGACCAAGAATGTTTGTTGTCTTCACAGGAGACGTGCCAGCGCCGTCGAAGGAATAGGGAAGGGTAGGAGGTGTTTTGAGAGGGAAATGTAGAGAAGTTGAGTTTTTAAAGAGATTTTATTTCATAATGTTGAAGACCTCACCGGGAAATCCAATCCAGATCGGCAAGAATTAAATCGGAAAGTTGAGAATAGGCAACTCTAGAAGTAAAAGAGGGAGAAGATTTGAAATGAGTAGAAGAATGGAGAGTTGAGTCATCGGTATAAGAGTGAACAGAGTTAGAAGTACAGCTGAGGAGATCGTTGATGAAAAGTAAGAATAAAGTTGGAGATAGAATAGAACCTTGCGGAACACCACAATTAACAGGAAAGGAGGAAAGGATCGCCCATCAAAAAACACTGAAAATGGAGGATCAAAAAAAAAAACTAGAAAAGAGAAGGAGGAGGAAACCCAAATAAGGGAGTTTAGAGAGCAATGATGTGTGCCATACCCGGTCAAGGGCTTTGTATTTTTCAAGCGCCACCACACAAGACTCCCCATAATCCCTTAAGGGCAGAAGACCATAAACAGTTATAAAAAAAAAAAAGTTACCCCTCAGTTAACCCCCGCCGTCGCAAACCATACTGGTGATCTGAAAGAAAGAGAAAGAGATTCCAGATGATCCAGGAAATGAGAGATAAAAAGAGTTTCAAAAGATTTTAGATAGAATACAAGTGAGAGCTATAGGGCGATAGTTTGAAGGATCAGAGCGGCTACCTTTTTTCGGGATCGGTTGAACATATGCGCGCTTCCAGCACTGAGGAAAAGTATTAGTATTAAGACATAGAGAGTAGAGTTGAACGAGGACAGGCGCCAGCTCAGAAGCACACTCCCTCAAAACACGGGGAGGAATGCCATCCGGGCCACTAGCCTTCCTGACGTTCATAGAGCTCAGGATTCCATGCACTCGATCATGTGTAATGACCAGGTAAAAACATGGGAAACCTGAGAGGAGAAGGAGTAGGAGGAGGGATGCCAGAATCATCCAGGTAGAATTGGATGAAAAAAGGAGGCTGAAGAGATTAGTCTTGACTTTTTCAGAAGGAGAGTTAGCTACAGAACCGTCAGAGCGAATAAGGGGAGGAAAGGCAGATTTACAAAGTTGTTAGAGATGTTTTTGGCAAGAGGCCAGAAATTTTTATCAGTGAGAGAACCAGCAGGTTGTCTTCCTGAGTGAAAGCACGCTTCGCCGTCTCCGTCGAATAGTATCCCTGCAACGATTCCGAGCAGAATGAAAATTAGTAAGAGTGATAGGAGAACGAGTTTTTCCATGCCCGATACGCAATGTCTCTCTCCTGAATGGCGAGAACAAGCTCCATCGAACCATGGATTTTGGGAGAGAAAGATTTAGTTGAAGATGGAATGAACCTGCTCATCCCATCAGTGATTACGGCCCCCACCTTTTCAGCGGTGACCGAAGCATCCCCCGAGTCAAAGCAGGATTCATTCCAAGAGTAGTTAGGCAAAAACAACGCAATGCCCCCAATTAGCCTGATTAAAAAGAAATTACGTTTTGGGCATGATGGAGCTGCTGAAGGAAAGTATTATAGGTAAGAGCTATAAGATTGTGGTCAGAGTTACCAATTACCAATAGGAGGAGAAATGGTGTATTTATAACGAGAAGGAGTAGTGGTGAAACATAAGTCAAGCGTATTCAAGAATTGGTTAGGACGATCTGGAATATGTAGGTTCCTTAATTAACTGTTGCAGATCGTTAAGAATGCTGAATGTTTAAAATTCTTCCTTTCTGCATTGGTGAGAGGAGCCCAACCACTCAGTGTGGTGTACGTTGAAATCTCCCAAATAGAGGACCTCAGTATTTGATGAGAAGATCTCATGAGAACTAGTAAGATAGTCAAAAGAACGTGAAAATCTGTTCCACTAGATGAGGAGTAACAGAAACACAAGATAATGATAGTAGTAGGGACAAAAATTTTAGCCACAGAACATCGAAGTTAGAAATTCAAGATTCTTCAGACGTGTTACAGGAGTGTTTATGTTTATAGGCACAAAACTCCAACATTTAGTCGGAAATTATAAAAAGTTATAGTTAGAGATATTAAGTTTATTTGAAAATGAATCCCTGGCCAGCTGGTTCTCAGACAGTAATAAAATTTAATAGATTCATGATTAGCACGAAGGCCACGCACGTTGGCAAAGTCAATTGAAAACCCCCGCCTGCGCCCACCCCTACATCCACTTCAACCAGTCATTTAATCAGCCAGTCGCACAAACAAACACACTCAAACTCTTGTACACAATACAATCGAAAGTCATACAATATAATAAACTAATATGTGAGAATTGCACATTAAAACCTAAAAATGCTTTACTATATAAAATATTATTTAATAAAGAACACAAGTAAAAAAAAACATATCCAATAATAAATATTAAACTATGAAACAAAAATTTAAAGGAAAAAATAAATAAATAAATACGATAATCTAAAACTTAGCTTAAAATCCTAAAACGGCGAAAGACACGCTGACAACTTCAACACTTGCAGACATTAAACTATCAAATACTAAAAACACTTTACTAATAAATAAAGAAAAATTAAACACAAAAAGCAAAGAGCAACACAACAAAACCAAAGACATTTACAATTAAGGTTTGATTAAAAAGAAAACTCTACATGAAAGTGGATCTACTTCCACAATTGCATGCAAATCTCATTTTGTCATTATTCCCAAAGCACTTACTTTGAGAATGGTTACCTGCACACTGTAAACACAAGCCTAGCTCCTTTACTCTTTTAATTCTACTTTCATAATTATTATAAACATGACATAAACCTATAGAATGAGGACCTGTACACAATTTGCACCTTTTTTCAACCTCCTTTATCTGGTTAGCTTTAATACTAGAGGTTTGAAAATTTTTAAGAGAAGGCTGATTAATAGGAGCATTTGAATATACTTTTTTTCTTTTTGAGGTATACTAGGTGTACTTTTACTTTTGGACTTGGTGCTTCCTGTTCTTTCTGAGGAAGAACTAGTACTAATTAATGTTTTTATTATATCCTGATAATTTTCAAGAACTTCATTTATGTCAGGATAGTTATTACCTACTTTTCTTATCAGATCTTTCAAAAACACTTTAGGAAGCTTTTTCATTAATATGTGCGACAATTATCAACAGCCTGGACTCTTTTTGATGGTAAAATCCAAACCTTGAACCTTTAGATCAAAAATTATCGCACTGATCTTATTTAAAGCCTTTTTTAAGGATATAAAGTCCTTATCAAATTTACTTTCTACATCAATAGCAATTAATGAAGCAAACAAATCATTAGTAATAGTTGCTACATCCAAATATTCATTCTTTAATAATTCTAAAGCTACTTTAAAATGTTCTGGTATTATAGACAAATGAGAGACAATACTTAAAGGATAATCTTTTAAATAACTTATTAAATACATTAATTTTACTGAATCATTAAGTTTAGGATTGTTACCAATTATATTCATAGATTGATTTAAAAAAGCATTAAAACTAATCTTATTCACATCGCCATCAAATATGGTGCAATTCATTACAGGTAATTTTACATTTGTAGTATGATCTATACTGTTCAAAGCTTCTACAAAACTATCAGATATACTAGGCTCTACTTTAGACCTCTCTTTACTTAAAATAAATTCATTAAAGTTACTTAATTTAAGATCCAATTCAAAATAATAATTACTTTGACTTTCAAGTTCAGGCTCCATATTTAAACCTTCAATCTCTGTATTCATCAAAATGCCTATCATTTCTTCATCTAAACCTTTTATTTTTAACATCATAGTTTTGATTTCATTTATTTGAGATTTAAAAAATGCAATCCCCAAAGAAGCGTTATTCATTAATTTTCACACTTTTTTAAATTTAATATAATTTTACATTTGCATAAAATTAATTCAATTAAAAAATCCTCTTAGAAGAATACTTAAATTTAAGTTACTTTTCATATTTATTTACAGTAATAGGCCTACGACCACTCTAGGCTTCTAAAAACATAGTTAAAATTCATAATTCAGCTATAGGGTTGGCTTAACTCTTGAAGCTATATTATACAAAATTTTGTATTTACACTATTAAATAGAAGGAGCGCAACCACACAGCTTTTCTTACTATTAATATCATTAACTTATTAGAATTAATTATATTATAACAACAAATAACCTTTAATAAACTAATTTTATTAGAAAATGTGTTGAAATCACTACAAACGTTTGTTTACTAATCGATTGTAATAGTATCAATAGTCAATAATCCGAAAAAGGATATAACAAAAATCGATATTAATCAATTTTAAATGATTGATTACCATTAAAAAATATCGATTATTATAAAAAGAATATACTTATAAGAAACAATTTCAGTATTGAGACTTTCTATGATTTGCCCATGTGATCTAATTTAGCCAATTATAAGACTTGTGCACAACTCTGATGACGCATCTGCGCAAGATTACTCTTTTATGAATGTTTAAGTTTTAAATTTTTTTTACTAGTTTTCAACTTTATTAAATCACTTAGTTTAAAGTGAAAATAAACACGTTAATCATGCAACTGATGATTCACTTAAAGATCGAAAACTTTTTAAATTGTAATTGCAGTATGCAACCTTTTCAAATGACAACGATCTTAGTGATCGAAATCCTTTTCAAATGTTGCAAAAAGATCTCATCTCTTTAAGAATGTAGAGGCTCTTTTTCGCCCCCGATCTATTTACTAAATTTTAATTATTAAAGTTTACAAATATTGTTTATTTACCTTAAATTTCTTCTTCCTGATGTAGATTCTTAAAGACTAATCGAGATGGAGGCTCCTCCTAAACTTTTTGGAAGAAATAATTAGTATTTTACACAATAATTAATGGCGTTTTATTGAAATAACATTTAGTTCAGGCAAGGAAACCACAATACTTTGAAAAGGTTTCTCTTTTCATTAAAATGACATTTTAATCCTTGTCAATTAACTTTATGCAAGTTTTCTTGCTAAGAACCGCTACCAAACAACACATAAACTTTTCCACCAGTTTATTAAAGGCCGTGATCTAAAGGTTAGAGGGTTCATTGTAGCCAGCCGTGATCATAAAGTTAAACTTCTTATTATTGATGAAGGTTTAACCTTTTAGAAGACATTTATTGACCCTGTTTACTTATAATTGCACATAATACTGCGTACAATTACTGAAAATTACTGCGAATCAACTACAACTTTACTGGACTGTTGCTGTGGAACGACTCGGAACGACTTATTTTTATTACTAGAGTTTTTCCTGTACTGACTTTGGTCGAGTTACGTGACTCTTCCGCGGAGTTATATTTGGTGATTTTTAAGCTTTTTATTGCTTGCTTATTATCGCTGTTATTTAACTATACTGTGGTATTCAAAAATAAGGAAAAATATTGTTATTCATTTTAAATTTTTCACAATATATATATATATATATATATATATATATAGTATATATATATATATTATATATATATATATATATATATATATATATATATATATAGTATATATATATATATATATATATATATATATATATATATACCAAACTAATTACAAGATGGAGGAACCCTCTCAAAAATATACAGAAAATTAAGCTAAAAAGAGAGGATAGATGAGTCTCTTATGTATCTCCAAATAGATGAAACTGGAGAGAGTATCATCTAGAACTACTCTAGTAGGATAGTTAGAGATATACTTGTACCTTTACAAATACAATTATTTAAACTAGTGTGTAAAAACCAAAAGATAAAAGACGTACTTGAGTTCTGCACGCTCTAGTTCTCGCACAGTGACTTCAATTTTAATTAGGGAATTTCAATATTTTTTTTCAATGTCATCATTCAAACTTGTCTGACACCAACCCACATTTTTCAATCTGAATAAAACTTCGTAAAAATCTTTGCCTATATATATATATATTATTTTGAAATTTTCAATACTATAGACTTAGTTCTTTTTAGCGAATTTTTTCGTCAGCTAATATGAAAAAAAGTGATTTTTGAGAAAA
Source organism: Trachelipus rathkii (assembly GCA_015478945.1). Classification (NCBI taxonomy): domain Eukaryota; kingdom Metazoa; phylum Arthropoda; class Malacostraca; order Isopoda; family Trachelipodidae; genus Trachelipus; species Trachelipus rathkii. The sequence continues at coordinate 46,300 of JABUQX010038803.1, forward strand.
CGCCTATATAAAGATGTTGAATGATTTTTTTTCTTTTTTCCAGAAAGTAAAAGATATTACGCACCTCACCCCACCTAAATAAGCGCACCACGAACTGCAGTAAAAGTTTTTATTCAAACCCGCACCGCAATCACCCTGCACCACACCATTCCGTATCTATTTCGCATTTAGTTCAGCTTCGGACTTATGGAAATAGTTCTTACTTTTGCCAAAATATTATCTTAAAAATTTTAAAATAACTCCGGCTCCCGCTCCGGCTTCGGCTCCGGCTCCGACTCCGACTCCGACTCCGTCTCCGGGAAAATTGCACGACTCCGCCCGGCTCCTGTTCCCTTTCAAAATTGTTAAGCTCCAACTTTAAAGAATTATTACTTTCAACTGCAAAAAATTTGTTCTTCAGTTCCGCTCCGGCCCGACTCCGGCTCCGACTCCAGATCCGACTTCATTTCCATTTCAGAATAAGTTAATAATAATAATAATAATAAAAATAATAATAATAATAATAATCCCCTGCTTGAAATTTCTGTGCTGTAAAATAAGGATATTTGGAGCCGGTAGCTACCTCTTTTTTGTCTCCTTCGTCTCCGGCTCCCACTCCATCCGAAAAAAGAATTTCGACTCCGGCTCCGGCTCCATCCCTCCAAAGATTTCGGCTCCGGCTCCGATTCTACCAAAATCGATTCATCTTCGCGACTCCAGCTCTTTTTCCGGCCCCGCAACATTGCCCACAATCCCTAACAATAGACAAACAATTAAACTACTCAAAAGATTAAAAAGAAATTAAGGAGACCCGTATTCACTCAACTAAAGTATTCAACACCATCAGAAACCTAAGTAACTCACAAAGCAGTGTCACCCGAACAAATAAATATCCAATGTTCATCTCAAACACACAGATATCAAAGTATCGAAGGCCTAACTCATATATTTAACGCTGCTTTGCAAACTAACAATCTCTCACAGCTCTGGAAAAACGCTCATCTAATTCCTATATTAAAGGTAAATAAAACGCGTAACAATCTAAATTCGTATTGACCCATCTCATTACTCTGATTTGAATCATGTTCAAAGTTTTAGAAAAATTACTCTTGAATAGAATATCTCACTTTATTTATTCATCAAACTCACAACATAGATTTAGAAGAAACATTTCCCCACTACCCTCCTAACCCAACATTTCCTTACTGGCTTTAACCGAATTCCCCACCTTCTTCTCACACCCTCCTGGTAGCAATAGGCATTAATAAGGCGTTCCAACAGTCTCCCCAACACATTTTAATAGACAAAGTACTAAATACAAATATAGCCATCAAAGACCAAAAATAATAATAATAATAATAATATAATAATAATAATAATAATAATAATAATAATAATAATAATACTGAAGTAGACTATTGAAGAGAGCATGAAGAATAAAAATAATAATAATAAATAAATAATAATAATAATGATAATAATAATATAATAATAATAATAATAATAATAATAATAATAATAATAATAATAATAATAATAATAATAATAATAATAATAATAATAATAATAATAATAATAATAATAATAAATAATAATAATAATAATAATAATAATAATAATAATAATAATAATAATAATAATAATAGCAAGTTTTCTTTCCTGTTGTACAGTTAAAGTAATTCAAGGAATCTCTCCCTCTCGTACATTCAAATTATATAACAGAGTCCCAAAGGAAGCTATTCTTTCACCATTACTCTTCAACCTCATTATACATGATCTACCAAACCCCACATCCCATTATATTAAAGTTAATAGTTATGCAGACGATCTAGCAATCACAGTTCAAAACCCCTCTATAAATGAAGCATGCAGAGAACTACAACATTATTTAAACCAAGTAGAACAGTGGTTAATAACAAACAAAATAACTGCGTCTCCCCAAAACTCCTCTATCACCTTATTTAGCCCAGATAGAAAGGAATCAAACATACACCCCGCAGTTTTTCTATCAAATAATAAACTCCCTCTCAATAGACAACCCACCATCCTAGATTTGATATTTGAAGCACACATTTGACCTTTACCCACCAGATCAACAATATGAGAAGTAGAACCAAACATAAATTAAGAGCTTGGAAAGCAATAACAGGATCAAACTTTGGCCGGCATAAAGACACCATAACAATAGCATATAGACAGTATCTCTGTCCATTTTAATCTGCACATCACCTCCCTGGGTTCCAGCAATATCATAATTTAAAACTAAAAAATTAAAAACTGTATAGAATAAAGAACTTAGGATAATAACCGGCGGCTACCTTCCCTCCACACCTGTCCACCACACCACCTACTAACTGAAACAAAACTACTCCCTATAAAACCCATCTTGACATGACGGTCAGTCAATCTTATAGTAAATCTCTCTTGATAGATCACCTCTTGCATCAAACATTACAATAACCCCCTTTACCTAGATGGAAAAAAATCACACCAGCATTATACAACTCTAACATATATTACACAGCCAGACACCGTCATTATAAAACACATTCATACTCATTTGACCAAAAGAACGATTTCCGCAGATACATATAACAGGATATATAGATTTGCGAAGTGTGAGATCAGCATTAACCGAAATATCCCATACAGAACATGCTACGGACCTCCAAACCCTCTCAGTACTGCACACTCACTACTCCTCCCTTCAGGAATCAAATTTAAAATTCATAATACTTATTCTCCCCGCTGCCTAAGATGTCCCTCCCAAACAAACAATGACACTAAACACACACACTTGTTATACTTATCTACCGGTTACTTATATATATATATATATATATATATATTATATTATATATATATATAGTAGATTATTATATATATATACATTGATTATTGCGGAGTGAAGTCATTAGTACTCATCATTATAGAGTTGACATCTACATATTTTGCGATTTAATCGTACGTACTATCACGTCATTGCGGATTCATATATTATACCCATATATACTATATCTATATATATTATATTATATTATATGATATATATATGAGTATATATATTAGGGTAGTATATATATATATATATAATATATATATATATATATATATATAATATATATAATATAATAAATATATACTAATATATTATAATATATATTATATATATATATTATATATATATATAATAATATCATAATATAAATATATATATACTATTAGTATATGATAGTATACTATATATATAAGTATATAAAATTATATATAACTATATATCATATATATATAATGATATATATATAATATATTAATAATATATATATATATATATATATTATATATATATATTAGATTAACGCAAACAATGAGTATACAGTCCTATACTTGAAGGTTTTAAAGTGTAGCTATAATCGTTTGAAGATGCTAATTTAAAAGCAATTTTGGACGATAATGTCTTGTAGTAGGATTGGTGCCAAGTTTCGGTCTGAATGCAAATGGCCAAAACGTAAGAAACTCTTAAAAACTTTAAAATTAAGTTTCAGTTTTTACCTCAATAGGAAAGGTGTAATATATATATATTATATATATATAATACATTATATATATATATATATATATATATATATATATATATATATATATTATATATTATATATATATATATAATATAATATATATATATATATAATATATATATATATAATTATATATTATATATA
>JABUQX010038803.1:57500-59752 GCA_015478945.1 Trachelipus rathkii
TCAAATTACTGCTTACTAATTACACCTGTATCTTTTTCCTTGGTCCACAGATCATGCCAATACCCATTCATATCGCAGTTAAACTTTTATTTGAGAAACCTAGGTGAAGAACACCTTACAATTTTACTATAAAAATTCATTTGTCACTTATCTGCCCACCCAAGAAGTTTATCAAGATCATGTTGAATCTTTATACATCCTTAACTTTCCTAGCTGAGGTGGCCACTTTGGTAACATCTGCAAACAAACCTTGCATTTAAGTCCATGATCTAAATCATTTAGTATATCTAGGAACAATAGTAACCCAGCTCTGGAACCCTGTGGGAACCAACCTTCACTATTTCCGCATGATGACTTATTGCCATTTAGTTGTACACACTGTTTCTAATTCCACAACTACTCTTTAATCCAAACCATTCTTGAACCACTTGACTATTGTTTCACAGCTAGCCCTTCTCGCCTCTATAATATCAATTTCGCTCCTATTGGTAAATCTGACACACCTTATATCTCTTAATTTCAATACTTTCTCTGGAATAGCTCCATCCTGCCTATCGTTTTTTCTGACTTTGATCGGGCGATTGGGGGGCGCCTTGCGTCGATTCTATGCTAACTATAATCGGAATGACTGCTTTAACTCTGATGACGCTTGGGTTCTGTCACTAAGGTGGGAGCTGTAATCGTTGCGGGATGAGCAGGTTCATCCTTCTTCAACTAAATCTTTCTCTACTGCATAATCCATGGTTCGATCGTGCTTGTTTCTTGGGCCATTTAGGCTAGAGACAGCGCGTATCGTGAGTGAAAAATTCTCGTTCTCCTATCACTCTCGCTAATTTTTCACTCAGCTAGAAATTCGTTGCAGGATACTCTGACGAGCAAAGCGGGGCTTTCATCAACAACGAAAGTGCCGCTAACCTCCTTGGATCTCCTAACTAAAAATATTTCTGGCTGCTTGCCAGAGACATCTCTTAACAACTTCTGTAAATCATTTTTTGCTCCTCTTATTCGATCTGACAGCTCTGTTGCTAAACTCTCAGTGAAGGCCAATCTCTTCCGCCTTCTATTTTCCTCTAACTCAACCTTGACGATTCTGGCATTCCCTCCTCCTTCCTCCTTCTCCTCAGGTGTCCTATGTCTTACTGTGATTACATTTGATCGGGTGCATGGGCTCCTGAGATCTATGAACGTTAGGAAGCGGGTGGCCGGGGATGGCATTCCTCTCTGCGCGTTTTGAGGGGAATGTGCTTACGTGTGACCCCGCCTCCTCGTTCAAAGCTATATTCTCTATGTTCAATACTAACATTTCCTCAGTGTTGGAAGCACGCACATGTCAACCCTATTCCGAAAAAGGAAGCTGCTCTGATCTTCTAACTATCGCCTATAGCTCTCACTTGTATTCTATCTAAGATCTTTGAAACACTTCTTAACTCCCACTTTTAGACCATCTGGATCTCATTCTCTTCTTTCGATCGCCAGTACGGCTTTCGGCGTTCAGGTCTTACTGGCGATATACTTTTCCTATTATTAAACCGATTTATGGCTTTTCCGCTCTTAGGAATACGGGGAGACCTTTGCGTGGTGGCCGGCTCGACAAAATTCCAAACATTGACCGAGTATGGCCACGCGTCACTGCTCTCAAAGCTCCCTCCTTTGGGTTTCCTCCTTCCTTGCTTACTTATGTCTAGCTTTCCTTTTTCATGTCGCCTGCAATATCAGCACTCGTTGATGCAGCGACTTCTTCTTCTTTTTCGTCAATAGTTGGTGTTCCTCACTGTTCTGTCTTATCTCCTTCTTTATTCTTATTTTCTTAATGATGCTTCTCACCTGCACATTCTAACCCTAATCACATCTTATGCGATGACTCGACCCTTCATCTTTCACTCATTTCAATTCTGCTTCCTTCTTTTTACTTCTAGAAATTGCCTCTCGTCTTAAATCTTTCGCATTCTATTTCGCTGATCTGATGATTTTCGATTGGGTCGCTCTCAACTTGTAAATTCAACTTCTTCTTTAAAACCTCAATTCTACAAATCTCCCTCTAAAACAACCTTCTAACTTTCCTATCTCTTTTCGACGGTTCTCTCCTCTTTCCTGTTGACAATATAAACACCTGGCCTTAACAAAAACAAAAAAGTCCTTGGAAACCTACCATCACACACGGTTATGCTAGGCGCGGCTTCAAGAAACTTGGGAGTTCTGTTTAGACTGCGAGACTTTTTTCCTACGCTTTTCAGTGACTGCCCAGCCTATCA
>JABUQX010038804.1:2500-7500 GCA_015478945.1 Trachelipus rathkii
AAACTTAACTTAACTTTTCTGAACTTAGAAATTTTTTGAACTTAGAAAGTTTTTCAGAAAATATGAACTGATCAAAATATAGAACACCATTATATATATATATATATATATATATATATATATATATATAAAATTATAAAGTTATATGTTATATTATATATATTATATGTTATATATATATAGCAAAGATATATATATATATATATAAGTTATTATACCTGTATATATATATATATATATAGCAGTAGTTAGTAGTTATAAAGATATATATATATATATATATATATATATATATATATATATATATATATATATATATATATATATATATATATATATATATATATATATATATATATATATATATATAGTAAATCTGTGTCTACCTAACAAAACTTTATCCTAACCTAGACTTAAAAGGCTTCAAGTAGTCCCTAACCTAATAAATTATGGAAGCCCCCCAGTACGCCCTAACCTAATTAATTATGAAAGGGCAGAACTAGGCCCTAACCTAATATAATATAGAAGCCCCCCAGTACACCATGACCTAATGCATTACGAAGGGCCCAAACTATACTCTTAAGTTAATACATTGAGCACAGAAAAAAAACGTGTTTTTAAAAACTTCCCTTGGTTTAATTGTTAATTGTTTTCTCATTAAGATCTAAAAATTCACAAATTTGTGTTACTGTTTTCTCTTGAATCAAATATAAAACTTTTTTGTAGCAAATACAGAGCCAGTTAAAGGAATAATCTTCTGGAGAAAGTCTAAATATACAACTATTAATTTTACAGCGAAATTGAAACACTTCACAATAGTGATGGCATTTAAACACATCTTTTCCGACAAAATTAATTTTAAATAGGCTAAGAAAGAATAGACTTCGGCACATATCGATCCTATATGTAAGAGATTCATTTTAGTATTAAATTCCATTATGGCTTCTTATGTAACAGTTATATAAATTTGGTGGATTATGGATAGTATGGGTATTACCAATATTTGATATATCAATATATCAAATTTAATATTGTTTTTGAATTCTGAAAATTTAAAAAAAAGTGGGTCTTGATCTACAGTATTACCGATAACTTGAACTAGAGGGCCTGAAATGAGACCTAACCTGGATGGATTAAAAATGAAAAGTCTATGAGAGTTTTAATAACTTTGAGAGGCTGTAACTTTTTTTCATAAAGAGACAGCCATATTTGTTTTTTTTTTATTCATTATTATTTTTTTTTTTTGAGTATATCCTGTGATTTTTATAAAAATTGGAAGTGAAGCCCATCTGCGCTATACTATTACCAAACCACCTAACAACACTGCTTCATATAGACATGCTCATTGCTCTCAACAATATCCAAAGTATTAGAAAATGTAATCCTGAATAAAATATCTCCTTCCATTCCTTTAGCAAACTCATAACATGGATTTAGGCAAAAATGCCACTGCTACTGCCCTATCAGATTTAACGCAACATATCCATACTGATTTTAATCAAACTCCCTCTCCATCAACCCCCTCTACACATCCTCCTAGTAGCAATAGACATTGACAAGGTTTTTAACACAGTCAGTCCCACAATACATTTTAATAAACAAAGTGGTAATAGTGGAGCAGAACTACATCACCAATTTTTTTAAAAATCACAGCATAGACTCTAAATAAAAATATAATGTATAAAAAAATAAAAATGACTGACTTTAGGGAAAAAAGTTACAGCCTTTCAAAGTTGTGAATAACCTCATTGGATTTTCTTATACTCAAACTGATCAGAACTTCATTTTATCTCACTTTATGGCATAGACTACTTTACAAATTGCAAGGCAAAAAAGACTATAGCTAACAGATATGTTGCAAAAGCATCTTTAAGAAATTTTGCAAAATGAAATTGTTTTATATACAATACAATAAAATTAAAAAATGAATATAATAATGTTACAAAAATATATAAATTAAGAAATTAATATATTAATGTTGCGAATATATATATATATATATTACTATTATTATATATATATATATATATATATATATATATATATATACATATACTATATATATATATATATATATATTATGGGTCGTAATCCATTTTCCGTTATCGATGATGGTCATCGCCGATATTTCTTGAAAAGGCTTGCATGAGCGTTAATGTGTCTCCGGAAATCACTATTCCGCCAGAATTTACTCTGGTTGTAACAGGTGCAGCATAAAATTTCTATCACTAAGGCGTAACATGTCATACTTCATATTGGTAATTTCCTTACGCCTCAAACCAGCGATTTGTTAGGAGGCTTTACGTAGATTTGCCTTTATGTTTGCAGGGCCACACCATGAAAATGAATCCGAAATACAGTTAAAACGAAGAGCTTCATTTTCGCGTGTTAGCGGTGAACGCCATGAAATCTGCAGATGATACGAGCGGCGGTTTACCTAATCGATTTGAAGTTTGCTTTGCACATAGGTGTCTGTGTGCCCCACTGAAAACGTAACTTGGCCTAATAAGCCTGATGGGGTACAGCCCGAAAATTTCAATACATTATAGCCACTGCTGATTTGCGGCAGCGTCCTCAAAAATGCCAAAAATTTTGCTGTGTTATGATTACCCGCATTATAGCCAGTTCAAGACAGCCACATAAAGACAAATAGTGCGTGGCGCACGAGAAACACGCTGTTCTTACAGCATAGCAGAAGAATGTACCATTATATCTACAAATGACACATCCACCAATTTTGAAAAATTTATCTATAAGGAGCAGCAAGGCTATGCTGGTTTTTCAGAAAAAAGTCCCAGTACAGTATGTACATATATATATAAGGTTACACTGTTGTATGATATATACATATGCTGCTGGTTATTATGAGAGATCAGAAATGGTACATAGTGCTATATAAAGTGATACTACAGCACTTTCTGCGGTACACGGGCATTAGTACCCAGTAAAGCCCTTAAATACTGTTTTCATTCCTTTTTTTTTGTTGTCATAGTCAATGCAGCCAACTGGCGCGTCATGGGAGAGCCAGCAGAAAAGAATGAGTATCTTTCTCGTCCAAAATTGATAGCGACGGTAACATATTTAAGCGTAGCGCAAAGGGCTGCAAACCAGTTTTATTATTTGTTATAACGCGACCAAATAGCCATAGAGATCAAGTGTTTCTTTGCGCATATATATATAGTATATTATACATAGCATATATATATAAGAAGCATATATAGTTACAGAAAGCATAAGTAGTTATATAGTTATATATATATATATATATATATATATAAAGGTATATATAGAAGAGCAGCATATATATGTTGTTACATATGTTGCTGTATAGTTGTATATATTTCTTTCATAAGTAGCGATTATAACATGAAAGTAGTAAAATATTAAATTCAGTATATACCGGTTTATATATATATATATATAAACCGGCATATACCGCACAATTTTATTATTTTGAATTTAAAATTTTTTTATGTTGTAATCATACCTATGAAATAAATATATTATATAAATATATATGTATATATATAAGAGTTATATATATATATAAAGAGTTATATATATATATATATATATATATATATATATATATATATATATATATATATATATATATATATATACAAAGCTTGATCTCTATAATAATTTATTTGCCTTATTTAAGAGATCACTTAAGATATAGCAAATAATAAAATAGTTTTGGAATACAAACTTCTCTTAAATATTTCTTTATTAATTATGTCTAATGACTATTTTACATGAACACACATTAAGATATTTCACTGTTCAAAAATAAATTGCTTTTTAAATACCTTAAATATGATTACCATTAAAGTATCAATTTTTGGACCGAGAGAGTGTCAAGATGTTGGCTCTCCGATCTCTTTTTCATAACTGGCTCTCTCCCCATGGCACGCCGTTGGTGACAGAATCACCTCGGTGACCTTGATAATACAAAAAAAGGAATGAAACAGCTATTTCGCATACAGGACTTGCTTTGTACAAGATTTCTTATATCTGTGTACCAGAAATCTTTGTAGCACTTACATATATCCTTTATAAATTTTATACTATGTACCGACTACGGTACATATATATATAATATATATATATATATATATATATATATATATATATATATATATATATATATATATATATATATATATATATATATATATATATATATATATATATAGATAAATTTTTCAAGTTATTTAGTTAATTTTGTCATTTACAGTAGATATAATGGTACATTCTTATGTATATTAACCTAAAATTAAATTTTTTTAACATTGTTTTCATTTCTCCTTGATGCCACACTATTTCATTTGTCTATGTATTGTCTTGAACTATAATAACTATAATAATAGGTATCATAACACAACTTAAAAAAAAAAAATTTTTTTGGCATTTTTGAAGGGCTGTATTTCTTAAACCAAGCAAATACCAAAGTCAATATTGCAGGTCAAGGAACATCTATGGTAGTAGTATAATGTGTGAAATTTTCAGATTTTTAGCACTTACCCTATCAGAGATATTAAGGTTCAAAGTTACCGATTTTCCGAAAAATTGATTTTTTGGACACCCTGTAAATTTTAAAATATTCACCAAACTTCAAATAAGATTTAGGTTAAACCATACTTCAGTATGTATCATCACACCAAATTTCATAGCGTTAAATTATTTCCTTCTTTTTATAATACACCCACGAAAATGGAAATTTTCTTCGATTTTTAACACAATTTTCGGATTCATTTTCATGGTGAAATATTATTTTGCCAAAAAAAACATAAAAGGCCAAATGTACCCTAAAGTATCCCTAACAAATCACTCTCTATGAACTTTGGTATAAGAATTACCAATATGGAGATATGACTCAAAAATGTTACCTCTATTAAGTGATAAAATTTGCTCCACCTGGTCAAACATTTTGGCTCACCCTGTTACAACCAGAGTAAATCTACAAAAACGAATGGTGGTTTTGAACTTGCCAGGGA
>JABUQX010038804.1:10000-60000 GCA_015478945.1 Trachelipus rathkii
GAATCTTACTAATAGGATCACATGGCAAGTTATATAAAAGAATATTAGAAAGCAAAATTAAGATCAAAAATAGAGCCAAGATTGGGTGAAGAGCAGTATAAGTACAGAGGTGGTAGAAGTACTACAGATTTAATGTTTGCATTAAGAATGATACTGGAAAAGACATGGGATACAATAAGAAGGCATATATCGCCTTCATAGATTTGAAGAAAGTATTTGATTCTGTACCCAGAGAGAAGCTGTGGGGAGTTTCGGAGAGGGATTATGAAGTTCAGGCAGACTAATAAAGGCAGTAAGAAGTACATACGTGAATAGCAAAATAAGGTAAGAACAGGGCATAAAAACGAGGAATGGTTTGAGGTAAAACCTGAGTAAGGCAGGGTAGCGTGCTGTCGCCGATACTGTTTATAGCGTTTTTGGACACAGTCATAAGAGTGTTTAAAAGAGAGTTTAGAAGAGATTGACGTAGAAACATCATGGTATATGCAGAGATTTTGACGTGTTAAGTGGAGATACTGAGTAGTGTTGAAGCAAAATGGTTCTTGTGTTTACAGAAGAGTTGAGAGAACAGGATTGAATATGAATGTGGAGAAAACAGAAATAATGGTAGTAAACAGGGAGGAGGAGGAGGAGGAGGAGTTGATATTGGAGGTGGACGGTAGAGAGATTAAAAATGTGGATATATATAAATATCTAGGAAGCACTTGGAAGAGAAGGGTGGTGTGCAAAGGAAATTACGAGTAGGATTGAGCAGTATGGCAGGACTGTAGAACAGTATACCGCATCCTGAAAGATAAATATATGGAAAAAAGAGGTGAAGAGAGAAATATATGAGGGAGTGTTGACGCTGATACTGTTGTATATTGCGGAGACATGGAGCATGACAGGGAGAGAGGAGAGTAGAATTCAGACAGATGAGATGAATGTGTTGAGGACAGTAATTGGAAAGACGAGAAGAAAGAGTGACAAACGAGACAGTGAGGGAGAGCGTGGGTGTGAAACCCATGATGAATAAAGTGGACGCAGGGAGTGAGACCGAGGGGAAGACCGCGGAAGAGGTGGAGAGCCACTGTAGAGGATTCATTGAGGAAACAACACTGATGCCTGCAATGGATGAGCTGATGGCGGATGGGATCGTGATGGATAGAACAAGATGGAAGCGGAGGTGTTGGTTCCCAATGACAGGCCTGCAAGCCTGATTGGAGAGAATGTATGTAAGATATATATATATATATATATATATTAAGTTAGTGAGAAAGAAGAAGTATATATATATATATATATATATATATATATATATATATATATATATATATATATATATATATATATATATATATATATATATATATATATATATATATATAATTTCATATATATATATATATATATATTGTTATATATATATATATATATGTTATTGTTATTGTTATATATAGTTATATATATAAATATATTTATATATATATATATATATATATATATATATATATAGTTATATATATATATATATATATATATATATATATATATAAAATTCTTAATCTCAAGATGCAAGTAACATCCGCATCCGCATCCGCATCACTTTAAGATCCGCATCCGATCCTCATCATATTTAAGATCCGCGATCCGCAAACAGTCAAATTTGACATCATGTCCATCACTACTATATATATATATTAGATAGGTTAAAGTATATATATATAGTATATTATGTTGTTATATATATATATATATGTAGTATATATAGTATATATATATATATATATATATATTATATGGTGAAAGTATATATATATATATATATATATATATATATATTATATATATATATATATAGTTATATATGTTATATATATATATATATATATATATATATATATATATATATAGTTATGATATATATATATATATATATATATATACATATATATATATATATATATATATATATATATATATATATATATATATATATATATAATATATATATATATATATATATATATATATATATATATATATATATATATATATATATATATATATATATATATAAATGTCTCGGTGGCTCAGTGGGCTGAGTGGTGCGTTTGCACGCTGTAGCGGAGAGAGGTGATTCACTCACGCTTGTGAATTTAATTTAAAGCAACCCATTACAGGGCAATTGATGATGAATAAAAACAAGGGTGGGAGAATGAATTGACCCGCAATGTGGTCGCCCTCTGCACGAGTGATCCCCAACTCCTAGCCTCACAAATCACGAGCAACGATTGTGCTCCTTTAATTATCTCTGCCCAGATAGGAGCTTAGGGTTTAATCTCCCAGAGTCATTATGTCAACAGGGACCACACCTTAAAGCGCACGGCAGCTGTTAATTGTTAACATTTACCTTGTGTTTAGAGTAACACCTTTAATATATTTAACAAAGACAGATAGAAGGATGAGAGAGAGAATAAGTAGTTTTAAGAATGGTGGATTAAACTGAATCTAAAGAATACAACTAATAATATTTATTAAAGAAAGACAGTAAAAAAAATAACTTCATTGTTCATTAATCAAGTTAGGTAAACAAATGATAACATTCTATTGTGGTACTAAGATTGCATAGAAAAATATAAATACAATTACACCCTGAACATTCTCAACCAAGATCAAACTATACAAGTACAGGTTGATTGTGGCTATTGAATGTTCTGGAAATGAGGCAATATTATCCTAAGAATAATAGTTATATTTACAATGACAATTACTATTCCAGCCTCACTATAAATATGATAGTTCAATACAATATACAATGGACATTTACGACCGAGATCAAGCTATACAGGTTGATTGCGGTTACTAAATGTCCCTACCCATGAAAATAATCTTAAACTAAATAGCTATTTACAATAAGTATTAGATATAATAACAACCATGACAAGAGAGAGCAGATTAAGATTATACAATTTGATACTATCTAACCCACTAATCCCGGTTCGGTATACTATATTTTACTAAGACAAAAATAAGGGTTATCATAGAACATTTGGGTACTTATATTTGATTTGTATCTTAGCAATCTTAAGTTTGACTTGACCTAGATGAGGAAAGGAACTGGTACTTATCCCAGCTCTTGTTCAAATGGACTAGTATGAAGTATGGAGCCCCAGCTCCGGAAGTCTGTTTAATAAACAGGTAAACGTTTTAATAACCTTTCTCATAAATAAACTTAATTAAACAAATTGACATTAATGATTAATAGAGAACATACCCCAATTGTGGGACGAGTTCAACGACGTTTTATGAGACTAGTCTAGAATTTATGTTGTCAAGCAGGCAGAGAACAGAACAGAAAACATGGAAGTTCTGTCTGCAATAAGATTATTATAAATTATAATACCATGAAATTATGAAATTACAAAATGCACGCGTTAAGTTTTTTTACAGTTAAAAACATACCTTATACATTCAACAATATAACTTCTAAGATTTGATTTCTAAGATAACATGAACGAACATCCATTGACTGACATATAATGTCCCTGCCTGAACTGACTTTACTAAGATTGTCATAAATAAAGAAAGAAAAAGCTAAGATTTCTCTGAAACACATTAACTTCATGAAATATGACATATATTTGGGTATGAGACATACACAAATATATGAAATATCCAAATTAATAAAATATAAATAAATAAAATAATATTAACATTAAACCCACAGTGAACTGCACTTTTTACAATTACCACTTGTGCAATAATACTATAACCGGATTTACAATTTCCAAAATTGCTACTAAAATTACCAAAATAAATAAATGTTTTGAAATTATATGTCGCAGATATGCCAAGGGTGAGCTCACCCTTACATCCCCCCGTAGTAAATCTAAGCCCTCCCCTCATTTTAACAAAACATTTATTTGTAGAAGGGCTCAGATAAACATGGGGTGAATGTTTACAAACTTTGAGGCATTAAATTGTATATATACATCCTGTTACAAATTCTTTTTCAGGATTAAATGAAATGAAATGGTAAATAAGGCAATAATAAGAATAAAAATACAATAAACAATGTTTACCATGTCCTGTTACAGAATTCTTTTTCAGGAACAGATAAATAATGTAAATAGGAAAATTGAGCAATATGATTATCCTATTAGGCTCACAATGGCGTCATTAAATTTTAATTTGCTTTGATACGGACTGTTCCATGTCCAATATTTTTATTAAAGTTCAATATATTATGAATATACTTCCTTTTCTTTCATTATGTATGTATACAATTGTATCCGAGTACATCAATGATTCGTGGGAAATATACGTTCATTGTATACACTTTTATATCAATTTTACATTTTTGGCCATATGTTGGCGTATTTTGGGCCAACATTCCTGAGTAATGATTTTATAGTTCAATTTTAATTCCAATTGATAATGAGTCTTTGGATTTCCTGCTCATTATGTAATAGGTTTAACTCACTAACATCACTGCAAGTAAGAACAGCATTTTCTGGAAAGATATTAAAGAGGTTACCGACTGAACTCCGGTTCACCGGTCGTCTTGTTCTTTTTAACGCAAATCACAAGCCGAACCGGAATCCAGTGTATATCAATTTAGCTTTGAGAGTATACACACAAATTCATACTCATGTTTTTTTTTTTTTTTTTTTTTTTTTTTTTTTTTTTTTTTTTTTTTTTTTTTTTTAATTATTTTTTTTTTTTTTTTTTTTTTTTTTTTTTTTTTTTTTTTTTTTTTTTTTTTTTTTTTTTTATAAGATTTTATTTGATCCTTGCTTTTACATCATCATTTTTTTTTTAAATAAGATTTTTATAGTAAAGTGCAATTTTTTCTCTACTTTCTTTATCATTTTTTTTCAAATAAGATTTTTATAGTAAAGTATCATTTTTTCTCTACTTTCAGAATTTTTTCAATAATAATATTTTTAGTTTTTAGTATGTGTACTAAATTTGTTTTCATACTATATTAATAATTTTTTTTTTTTTTTTTTTTTTTTTTTTTTTTTTTTTTTTTTTTTTTTTTTTTTTTTTTTTTTTTTTTTTTTTTTTTTTTTTTTTTTTTTTTTTTTTTTTAGCTGTGTGAAGTAAAGTTATAAGTTAGACATCCTAACCTATTAATTATTATATATCACACATATTTTAAAAATTTCAATATTAATAAAAGATATATATATATATTAAGAGATATATATAAGATTAACCTATTTGTTAAATATAATTAATTTTATTTTTAATAATCCTAGTAATTATAAAAATTATCATATATAACTATGATTCTCTATAGATTTTTGATATTTTTACAAGACCCAATATAAGACTTGAACTGCCTTCTCATAAACTCTAGGCAAAGCCCAGTCCTCTTATTAGTCCTAAGACAATAAAAAAAACAAACTATTGAATAGTTATGCTTAACTCCAAAGTAACTTCAAATTATTTTTTTAAAACCATGTAAATATAGAAAGAACTTCAAATATTTTTCTATACCATATTAATTTAGGAAGATATATCCTTAATTCTAAGAGAACTTCAAATAATTTTTTTAATACCATGTTAATTATGCTTTTATAGAAACAAAGAAACAAACAAAAATTTTATTAAAAAAAAAATGATGATATTTAGAATTACTTTTAAAGTTTTTATTGAAAAAGACATCCCACTGTAGGAAAATCCCAAAAAAAAAAATAAAAAAACATATAAACTACTTCATGTTAGATTTTCAAAGTTTTGTTTTTGATGGAAAAAGTAAGATTTTTTTTTTTTTTACGAAATTAAAAAAAAAAATATCAAAGTTTTACCCACTAAAGTAGTACCCACTTCCCACTTTTATAACACGACCGACCCCCATAATCCCGCTTAATATCAATAAGTGGCAACACCTTTTGGGCCATGAGTGGTGGTATTTTCTTTATGTGAGTGGTAGTATTCTGTTGGTACATTCTGTTAATTTCCATGAGTGGTGGTATTTTATTTCTGAGTGGTGGTAATATTACCTTAATTTTTCACCATATTCCCCTTTTAACCTTTTTTGCTTCTAAACGTCCTGAGACTTCTTCAAATAATTGTAATGAATGCCGCTAAGACAGCTTAAAAAACAATTACTATCCACATACTGACTCCCATAAATCATCGGGTATTTCTTTCCATAGTAAATTGTGACACATACTTTATACAGGTCACAAAAAGCATCTATCACCTCTGGGAGAGGCAACTGACCTGGAAATCCCATCAACCTTATTTCCTTTTGGACGTGTTTCCCTTGAAGATGATATTTAACTGGGTGTTTTCTGAGTTCGTCAACTAAAGAGGCCCTAAGTTCATTATGGTGGCCTGGATTTCCATACAAGTATAAGGAAAAGCACTTGTATAAGGAATCTCCTCCACCGGACACCTCCTCTACATCAAAACCCTCCGGGATGGAATCACCCATGTCTTCAACCTGATCTGCATTCTCAGCTTCTTCCAACCCCGCAGGTGATCTGGAGAGCGCGTCGGCAACTACATTATCTTTACCTGCTATGTGACGGATTTCAAAAGTGAATTCGTCTAATTCCTCCATAGTACGGGCTAATCGCCCATTTACCAAGCTCATATTTCGTAAGTAGATGAGGGGCATGTGATCTGTGTAAATTATGAATTTGACCCCCATCAGAAATGGCTTCAATGATTTGACGGCCCATCGCAATGCTGTTAGTTCTTTGTCAATTGCGCCATAATTTCTCTGGGCCCCGTTAAAAGCTATAGATATATAGGCAATGGGCCTCCTTTCACCATCCTGAATTTGGGATAAACATGCTCCCGCGCCAATGTTGGAGGCATCCACATGCAACTCCATTGGGGCTGCCGTAGGTTCATAATTGGGAAATCCCAATACACAAGGGTCCACTAAAGCTTGCTTTAGTTTCTCGAAGGCTTGTTGACATTCTGGTGTCCAACAAATAGATCTACTTCCGGTCTGACAGGATAATGGTTTTCCAATTTGAGAGCAATTAGGGATATGCCTCCTATAGAAGTTCACCATCCCCAAAAATTGACGCAGATGTTTTACTGTTGAGGGGACGGGGAATTCTAATATCCCTTTGAGATTTTTCTCCAATGGGAGTATACCTTTCTTGGAAATACGGTGTCCTAAGAAGTCGACTTCCGTGCGACATAAGGTGGTCTTACTTGGTTTTAGTTTGTAACCGTTACGTTCCAGTGCTATGAGTACTTGCTCCAAGATGTCCAGGTGTTCCTCAAATGTTTCACCCATTGCGATTATGTCGTCGAGGTACACCATGACTTTCGCCCAAGGCAACTCTTCCAAGGCGATCATCATTCCTCGCTGGAAGGTTGCGGGCCCGTTTTTTACCCCGAACGGCATCCTAAGATATTCATATTGTGCAAAGGGAGTTGAGAAAGCTGTTCGCTCAATACTGTCTGGCTCCATGGACACCTGGTAATATCCCTTCACCAAATCTATAGTCGAGAAGTATGTGTTGCCATAAATATAATAAATTGCTCAATAATACGAAAGGGGGCTCAAGTCTCCCTTTCAACATTATTTAATTTTCTATAATCTATACATAGTCGGAGGGTACCGTCTGGCTTCCTTATTGGGACCACAGGTGCTGAGTATGGTGACTTACTGGGTCGAATAATGTTTTGGTCCAATAAGTCCTTGCACTGTTCCTCAATCTCCTGAGCAAGTGGACCCTGAAAACGTCTTACTGGGAGACGGACTGGTCGGTTATCCACCACTTCTATAACGTGTGTGATGTTCTTTGCCACTCCGACATCATAATCTCCTTTGCTCAACACATTCTGATGTTTTAATAATACTTGAATAAGTTTTTGTTTTTGTTCAATGGTAATGGGCAACTCCGACAAGGAAAACTCTTTCTCTAATCGGTCAGTTGTCCACACATCCAACTCTTTGTTGGGCATATTACTGTCTACCATACACATTTGAGCGTCCAATTGTATATCCACCATTGGGACGGACTCACCAATGATCGTATCTTTCCTAATAAACTGCGTTTTATCCGAATAGTTCATCACTGCAACGGAGGCACCAGGCGCATCCAAATCCACGATACCTGGTACAACGTTATACGACTTGTTTTCTCCCCCTTTCACCCCCACCAAACCATTAATATCCGTCGAAGAACCTTTAACACCAACAAACTTATAAGAATAGGGGGGTATTGCAATAGAACTGACTGTAACACAACTATAAAATGGCATCCGTAGACTATAGTCTTTAGCCACGATTTCAAATTCATCCCCAAATCTATAAAGAAGTTCTCTATTGAACAAGTCTGGTATAAGGTCACTTTCCTTTAATGTTAACGCTCCCAACACAACATAGTGGAGCATGTATTCTGCAGGAACTACGAAAAGAGGGGTAGGAAGGGTCCTAAATCCATTCTCAAAAAATATGGATGATCTGATATATGAATTAATGGGTACCACTTGGTCCCGCTGTAAACCACTAATTGCTCTAATGCCTTCGTCTGCCGAAGGTAACAACTTGACATCTGGCCATTCTTTTATAACATCGGAACTAATTAAACTAATACTCGAACCACTATCGACCAGACATCCATAAAATCCTGAGCTATTTTCTTTAAAAGCTACACACACTATGAGTGGTTCCACTTTACCTTGGCAAAACCTAACAGACACTACTCCTAAATCATTTCTTACCTTATCTATAACCTTTGTCTTCGACGATAACGGAGCCTTATCCCTAATTTCTATATCAACGACAGGGGTTACCTCCACAGAACGGCTCACATCTGTGGAGTCATGCGATTTAACGACGGTAATGAGGGAGTTTCAGGAATATCCACTCCCAAACACTGACCCTCAAAGTGGGCTAGTTTACACCATGAACACGGATCAAGAAATGGTCTAGGTTTCTTTGGTTCCCGCTGAGGCTGCGGTTCCCCTTGTTCTTGACTCCGTGATTCACTATAATTGTTTTGATTCCTTTTCAATGTGTATTT
This sequence comes from Trachelipus rathkii, assembly GCA_015478945.1. NCBI lineage: Eukaryota > Metazoa > Arthropoda > Malacostraca > Isopoda > Trachelipodidae > Trachelipus > Trachelipus rathkii. Next base: position 18,991 of record JABUQX010038804.1, read on the forward strand.
CTTGGATGTGTCATCCGGTATGGACGTTCTGCTTGATTTATTATAAGATACATCTCCCTCTTGGATTGGTGGTGATCTCTTCTTTATCTCCCTATGAACACGATCTCCCAGATGAGAACCTCCACCGGGCGAACCAGTTACAGGATTTTCAGTTCTGGGTTTCGCAAAAGCCTTATGAATTCGGCAGTCTTTTCTTTTATGCCCTTTCTTTCGACAGTAGGAGCATATATTCAGATACTTATAACAATTACTCATGACATGTCCATATATGTCACAGTAATCACATGGAGGTACCTTTTTATTGGGTATATTGACCCTGAGGTCATAATTTTTATGAAATGCCTTTGTTTGAGGCTGTTTTTTCTCTTCATATTTTTGTTTTTGTTTCGTACTAGAAGTCCACTTCTTTTTCTGTTGATTATTATGATTTGTATTCTGAACCGTAGACCCTATACTCGTCTTCAAGGACTCAGCATAACTGGCTTTCGTTACATTTATATGTATAGGTTCCTTGAGTTGATCAGAGTCGTACGATCTCTGGTTTAATTTGCACGTATTATTATTATAAAAAGGAGTGAATGTTCTATCCTTACAGTATTTACAATCGTATTTATCTGCCAGTTCTACAATTCGTTCCCACGAAAGTTTTGGCAAAGTGTCCGAATCATATTGTAACAAATAATTTCGCATCTTTTCCTCAACAATTTCAGGCAAACTAAGTATAAAAGCTTCTCTTAAAGAATTATGCTGCCGCATATCGAGCCCATCGTATGCTTTCGCGGCCAATTGCTCTAGCCGTAAGGCAAACATACGGATGCTTTCTCCCTTTCCTAAACATGCAGCGTGATATGTTCGCAAATTACGTTCATCTTTCTTCTTCTCCTCCTCTTTATGCCATTTTATTAATATTTTCTTTACTGAATAATAATTTCTATCTGTTTTAATAACTAAGTCATAGAGTTGGCGGAATGACCCCTCCAACTGCCTACCCAATAACCTCAACCATTGTTGAGGAGATCTGGGATAATTGTGGGTACAATAAGCTTCAAATTCTGTCATATACTGAAGAAAGTCTTGATCTGCTTCATAGCAATATTTTCCTGGATCAAGAACTTTTACTTTATGTGAACTTTTAACTAACTCCGTAAGGAGTGCTATAGCTTGTATCATCAAAGCTTGTTGTTGTTGCATTGTTTCTAATTGTGTCAAAACTGACTTATGTGCGTTAGGCACCTGAAAATGTGACAAGTGCGGCGCTATGTTTTCTACTTTATTATTTCTAGGTTTCGCAGCAGTGCCAGTCACATTCTTTGGTCTAACTGGACTATTATGAACAGACTGTACGCTTACAACGTCTAACGGTGGTAAGGCTACTGAATCAGATCCTGGGACATTTTCAACTTGTCCCGAATCAGTCTGTACTGTATCTGATTCATCATCAGCATTTAATTGGGCATTTTCTCTACATGAATTCATTAACATTTGTTCGCGTTTTTGTAATATAGACATTTTACTATTAAACTCATCTAAAATTACATTTACCTTCTCTTCAACATTCAAACCACCCCCAGCCCCTCTCAAAGGAGATACTGACAGAGCGTTGTCTTCTCCTGACTCCTTCTCCGACTCCAAAAACTGCTCCAGCCGTTCTTGATCTGGCTGTTCCATTTTCTTTTTACAAAAAAAATTATTAGTAATTTTCTCAAAAAAAAATGTATTAGTAGTAGTTTTATTTAAAAAAAAAAAAATTTATTTTATTTTTAAAGCCTACAACTATGTCTCTGATCTTGATAGGTCCGTGGCTTCCTTTCCTTTGAATAAACTAACCTAAGCTTTAACTGATTTCAGCTCTTATATATCTATAATACTATAATAGAAATAGTTATGTGGGCTGCTATTCCCTAACAAATTAATTAGAAAAAAATAGCTGCTATGAATTTTAATTAAAATAAGATATTTATAAATCTATAAGTTGGCATTTAGAAACTCTCCTACCTAAGACAGTTCTGATAATTTTCAGTCAATAGGTCTTGTAAAATTATCATATAATCATTTTTAAGAGAATATATATATAAAAAAAAATAAATATTATGAATAAAAATATAAATCTTTAATTGTATAATTATTTCAACCACATCAATAATAATACAGAAAATAATGTTGTTACATACACAGGCATGTAACTTTTTATATTTCAGTCAAGAATCTTAGTAATATTATATTACACTAACTAGTGTTTACTTTACAGGCTACAAAATGTATACGTCTACTCAATAATAATAATCTGGCAATCTTGGTACTACACTACAGTAATTTCTTTAAGGTGCTATAGTTTAGGAAATACTATTCTAGTACTACAACGATTTTCTTTAAGGTAACACTAGTACTACAATTTTCTAGTGTTATTTTTATGTAATCAACTACTATGTTAATATATTAATGTACAAATGGTACTATCTACAGTTATTACGGTGGAGTTACTACAATAGAGTGTCTACTTTTTATGTTTATAGTAGGATGAGAAAGAATATCTACAATTTACAGTTATTTCTACTATGCTGCCACGCTCAAAATGCGGTCCCTGTTCGGGCGCCACGTAAAATATAAGGGTATGTAGCGGAGAGAGGTGATTCACTCACGCTTGTGAATTTAATTTAAAGCAACCCATTACAGGGCAATTGATGATGAAATAAAAACAAGGGTGGGAGAATGAATTGACCCGCAATGTGGTCGCCCTCTGCACGAGTGATCCCCAACTCCTAGCCTCACAAATCACGAGCAACGATTGTGCTCCTTTAATTATCTCTGCCCAGATAGGAGCTTAGGGTTTAATCTCCCAGAGTCATTATGTCAACAGGGACCACACCTTAAAGCGCACGGCAGCTGTTAATTGTTAACATTTACCTTGTGTTTAGAGTAACACCTTTAATATATTTAACAAAGACAGATAGAAGGATGAGAGAGAGAATAAGTAGTTTTAAGAATGGTGGATTAAACTGAATCTAAAGAATACAACTAATAATATTTATTAAAGAAAGACAGTAAAAAAAATAACTTCATTGTTCATTAATCAAGTTAGGTAAACAAATGATAACATTCTATTGTGGTACTAAGATTGCATAGAAAAATATAAATACAATTACACCCTGAACATTCTCAACCAAGATCAAACTATACAAGTACAGGTTGATTGTGGCTATTGAATGTTCTGGAAATGAGGCAATATTATCCTAAGAATAATAGTTATATTTACAATGACAATTACTATTCCAGCCTCACTATAAATATGATAGTTCAATACAATATACAATGGACATTTACGACCGAGATCAAGCTATACAGGTTGATTGCGGTTACTAAATGTCCCTACCCATGAAAATAATCTTAAACTAAATAGCTATTTACAATAAGTATTAGATATAATAACAACCATGACAAGAGAGAGCAGATTAAGATTATACAATTTGATACTATCTAACCCACTAATCCCGGTTCGGTATACTATATTTTACTAAGACAAAAATAAGGGTTATCATAGAACATTTGGATACTTATATTTGATTTGTATCTTAGCAATCTTAAGTTTGACTTGACCTAGATGAGGAAAGGAACTGGTACTTATCCCAGCTCTTGTTCAAATGGACTAGTATGAAGTATGGAGCCCCAGCTCCGGAAGTCTGTTTAATAAACAGGTAAACGTTTTAATAACCTTTCTCATAAATAAACTTAATTAAACAAATTGACATTAATGATTAATAGAGAACATACCCCAATTGTGGGACGAGTTCAACGACGTTTTATGAGACTAGTCTAGAATTTATGTTGTCAAGCAGGCAGAGAACAGAACAGAAAACATGGAAGTTCTGTCTGCAATAAGATTATTATAAATTATAATACCATGAAATTATGAAATTACAAAATGCACGCGTTAAGTTTTTTTTACAGTTAAAAACATACCTTATACATTCAACAATATAACTTCTAAGATTTGATTTCTAAGATAACATGAACGAACATCCATTGACTGACATATAATGTCCCTGCCTGAACTGACTTTACTAAGATTGTCATAAATAAAGAAAGAAAAAGCTAAGATTTCTCTGAAACACATTAACTTCATGAAATATGACATATATTTGGGTATAGACATACACAAATATATGAAATATCCAAATTAATAAAATATAAATAAATAAAATAATATTAACATTAAACCCACAGTGAACTGCACTTTTTACAATTACCACTTGTGCAATAATACTATAACCGGATTTACAATTTCCAAAATTGCTACTAAAATTACCAAAATAAATAAATGTTTTGAAATTATATGTCGCAGATATGCCAAGGGTGAGCTCACCCTTACATCCCCCCGTAGTAAATCTAAGCCCTCCCCTCATTTTAACAAAACATTTATTAGAAGGGCTCAGATAAACATGGGGTGAATGTTTACAAACTTTGAGGCATTAAATTGTATATATACATCCTGTTACAAATTACTTTTTCAGGATTAAATGAAATGAAATAGTAAATAAGGCAATAATAAGAATGAAAATATAATAAACAATGTTTACCATGTCCTGTTACAAAATTCTTTTTCAGGAACAGATAAATAATGTAAATAGGAAGATTGAGCAATATGATTATCCTATTAGGCTCAATGGCGTCATTAAATTTTAGTTTGCTTTGATACGGACTGTTCCATGTCCAATACTTTTATTGAAGTTCAATATATTATAAATATACTTCCTTTTCTTTCAATATGTTCAATATGTATGTATACAATTGTATCCGAGTACATCAATAATTCGTGGGAAATATACGTTCATTGTATACATTTTTATATCAATTTTACATTTTTGGCCATATGTTGGCGTATTTTGGGCCAACATTCCTGAGTAATGATTTTATAGTTCAATTTTAATTCCAATTGATAATGAGTCTTTGGATTTCCTGCTCATTATGTAATAGGTTTAACTCACTAACATCACTGCAAGTAAGAAGAGCATTTCTGGAAAGAATATTAAAGAGGTTACCGACTGACTCCGGTCTCTCCACCGGTCAGTCTTGTTCTTTTATTGAATGCAAGCCACAAGCCGAAACAAAAATTGGTATATATATATTGTATATATACACACCACATTCATTTAATCAATATTCATATTAATATTCGTATTATTTTTATTTTTGTCTTTTATTTTGTTTTCATTGTACATATATTTCTTTCATAAAAGATTTTTTTAGTAAAGTGTTTTTGTTTTCTTTACTCTTATATTTTTTTTATTTTTTTTTTTTTTTTTTTTTTTTTTTTTTTTTTTTTTTTTTTTTTTTTTTTTTTTTTTTTTTTTTCAAATAAGATTTTTATAGTAAAGTTATTCATTTTTTCTCTACTTTCAGAATTTTTTCAATAATAATTTTTATAGTAAAATTTAATGTTTTCTCCCACGTCAAATAGTTTTTTTTTTTTTTTTTTATTTTTTTTTTTTTTTTTTTTTTTTTTTTCTTTGTTTTAGTATGTTAATTTAAAAGTAGTAGTTAATGCTGGTATGATTTTTTTTTTTTTTTATTTTTTTTTTTTTTTTTTTTTTTTTTTTTTTTTTAGCTGTGTGAAGTCAAGTTATAAGTTAGACATCCTATTCTAATAATTATATATCACACATATTATTTCAAGAATTTAAATATTACTAAAAAGAAAATGTTATTTATGAATTATCATTAATTTTTAATAATCCTAGTAATTATAATAATTATGCTCATTTATAGAACAACCAAAAGAAGTAATTGGTTACTATAATTGTAATTTTAATAAATAATTCTAATAATTTATAATAATTATGATCATTTTAAGATTTTAGATATTTTTACAAGACCTAATATAGATTTGAACTGCCTTCCCATAAACTCTATGCAAAGCTCAGTCATACTCATCTACTCGGTCTGTACATATTATTCCTAAGGCAATTAAAAAAAACTATTGAATATTTATGCTTAACTCGAAAGTAACTTCAAATTATTTTTTAAAACCATGTTAATATAGAAAGAACTTCAAATATTTTTCTATACCAAATTTATGTAGGAAAATATATCCTTAATTCTAAGAGAACTTCAAATAATTGTTTGAATACCATGTTAATTATGCTTTTATAGAAACAAAGAAACAAACAAAAAATTTATATAAAAAAAAATAATGATATTTAGAAATACTTTTAGAGATTTTATTGAAAAAGACATCCCACTATACGAAAATCCCAAAAAAATAAAAAAAATATAAACTAATTCATGTTAGATTTTTCACAGTTTTTGATGGAAAAGTAAGATTTCTTTTTATACGAAATAAAAAAAAATAATAAAAAAAAAATAATATCAAAGGTTTACCCACTAAAGTAGTACCCACTTCCCACTTTTCTAACACGACCGACCCACACAATCCCCCTTAATATCAATGAGTGGTGGCACATTTTGGGCCATGAGTGGTGGTATTTTCTTTATGTGAGTGGCGGTACTCCATTTTACATGAGTGGTAGTACATTCTTTTATTTTCCATGAGTGGTGGTATTTTCTTTATGTGAGTGGTGGTAATTTTACTGTCTTCTACCACTATATCTCTTTTTGGCCTTTTACATCCTGAGACTTCTTCAAATAATTGTAATGAATGCCGCTAAGACAACTTAAAAAACAATTACTATCCACGTACTGACTCCCATAAATCATCGGGTATTTCTTTCCATAGTAAATTGTGACACATACTTTATACAGGTCACAAAAAGCATCTATCACCTCTGGGAGAGGCAACTGACCTGGAAATCCCATCAACCTTATTTCCTTTTGGACGTGTTTCCCTTGAAGATGATATTTAACGGCGTGTTTTCTGAGTTCGTCAACTAAAGAGGCCCTAAGTTCATTATGGTGGCCTGGATTTCCATACAAGTATAAGGAAAAGCACTTGTATAAGGAATCTCCTCCACCGGACACCTCCTCTACATCAAAACCCTTCGGGATGGAATCACCCATATCTTCAATCTGATCTGCATTCTCCGCTTCTTCCAACCCCGCAGGTGATCTGGAAAGCGCGTCGGCAACTACATTATCTTTACCTGCTATGTGACGGATTTCAAAAGTGAATTCGTCTAATTCCTCCATAGTACGGGCTAATCGCCCATTTACCAAGCTCATATTTCGTAAGTAGATGAGGGGCATGTGATCTGTATAAATTATGAATTTGACCCCCATCAGAAATGGTTTCAATGATTTGACGGCCCATCTCAATGCTGTTAGTTCTTTGTCAATTGTGCCATAATTTCTCTGGGCCCCGTTAAAAGCTATAGATATATAGGCAATGGGCCTTCTTTCACCATCCTGAATTTGGGATAAACATGCTCCCGCGCCAATGTTGGAGGCATCCACATGCAACTCCATTGGGGCTGCCGTAGGTTCATAATTGGGAAATCCCAATAAACAAGGGTCCACTAAAGCTTGCTTTAGTTTCTCGAAGGCTTGTTGACATTCTGGTGTCCAACAAATAGATTTACTTCCGGTCTGACAGGATAATGGTTTTCCAATTTGAGAGCAATTAGGGATATGCCTTCTATAGAAATTCACCATCCCCAAAAATTGACGCAGGTGTTTTACTGTTGAGGGGATGGGGAATTCTAATATCCCTTTAAGATTTTTCTCCAATGGGAGTATACCTTTCTTGGAAATACGGTGTCCTAAGAATTCGACTTCCGTGCGACATAAGGTGGTCTTACTTGGTTTTAGTTTGTAACCGTTACGTTCCAGTGCTATGAGTACTTGCTCCAAGATGTCCAGGTGTTCCTCAAATGTTTCACCCATTGCGATTATGTCGTCGAGGTACACCATGACTTTCGCCCAAGGCAACTCTTCCAATGCGATCATCATTCCTCGCTGGAAGGTTGCGGGCCCGTTTTTAACCCCGAACGGCATCCTAAGATATTCGTATTGTGCAAAGGGAGTTGAGAAAGCTGTTCGCTCAATACTGTCTGGCTCCATGGACACCTGGTAATATCCCTTCACCAAATCTATAGTCGAGAAGTATGTGTTGCCATACATATTGTAAATTGTATCTGTAAGATTTGGTAACGGGAAAGAATCGGTTTTTGTGACATTATTTAATTTTCTATAATCTATACATAGTCGGAGGGTACCGTCTGGCTTCCTTATTGGGACCACAGGTGCTGAGTATGGTGACTTACTGGGTCGAATAATGTTTTGGTCCAATAAGTCCTTGCACTGTTCCTCAATCTCCTGAGCAAGTGGACCCTGAAAACGTCTTACTGGGAGACGGACTGGTCGGTTATCCACCACTTCTATAACGTGTGTGATGTTCTTGGCCACTCCGACATCATAATCTCCTTTGCTCAACACATTTTGATGTTTTAATAATACTTGAATAAGTTTTTGTTTTTGTTCAATGGTAATGGGCAACTCCGACAAGGAAAACTCTTTCTCTAATCGGTCAGTTGTCCACACATCCAACTCTTTGTTGGGAATATTACTTTCTACCATACACATTTGCGCGTCCAATTGTATATCCACCATTGGGACGGACTCACCAATAATCGTATCTTTCCTAATAAACTGCGTTTTATCCGAATAGTTCATCACTGCAACGGAGGCACCAGGCGCATCCAAATCCACTATACCTGGTACAACGTTATAAGACTTGTTTTCTCCCCCTTTCAACCCTACCAAACCATTAATCTCAGTCGAAGAACCTTTAACACCAACGAACTTGTAAGAATAGGGGGGTATTGCAATAGAACTGACTGTAACACAACTGTAAAATGGCATCCGTAGACTATAGTCTGAAGCCACGATTTCAAATTCATCCCCAAATCTATAAAGAAGTTCTCTATTAAACAATCTGGTATAAGGTCACTTTCCTTTAATGTTAACGCCCCCAACACAACATAGTGGAGCATGTATTCTGCAGGAACTACGAAAAGAGGAGTAGGAAGAGTCCTAAATCCCTTCTCAAAAAATATGGATGACCTGATATATGAACTAATGGGTACCACTTGGTCCCGCTGTAAACCACTAATTGCTCTAATGCCTTCGTCTGCCGAAGGTAACAACTTGACATCTGGCCATTCTTTTACAACATCAGAACTAATTAAACTAATACTCGAACCACTATCGACCAGACATCCATAAAATCCTGAGCTATTTTCTTTAAAAGCTACACACACTATGAGTGGTTCCACTTTACCTTGGCAAAACCTCACAGACACTACTCCTAAATCATTTCTTACCTTATCTATAACCTTTGCCTTCGACGATAACGGAGCCTTATCCCTAATTTCTATATCAACGACAGGGGCTACCTCCACAGAACGGCTCACATCTGTGGAGTTATACGGTTTAACGGCGGTAATACGGGAGGTTCGGGATTATCCACTCCCAAACACTGACCCTCAAAGTGTGCTAGTTTACACCACGAACACGGATCAAGAAATGGTCTAGGTTTCTTTGGTTCCCGCTGAGGCTGCGGTTCCCCTTGTTCTTGACTCTGTGATACACTATAATGATTTTGATTCCTTTTCAATGTGTATTTATTGGATGTCATCCGGTATGGACGTTCTGCTTGATTTATAAGATACATCTCCCTCTTGGAGTGATGGTGAACTCTTCTTTATCTCCCTATGAACACGATCTCCCAGATGAGAACCTCCACCGGGCGAACCAGTTACAGGATTTTCAGTTCTGGGTTTCGCAAAGGCCTTATGAATTCGGCAGTCTTTTTTCTTTTATGCCCTTTCTTTCGACAGTAGGAGCATATATTCAGATACTTATAACAATTACTCATGACATGTCCATATATGTCACAGTAATCACATTGAGGTACCTTTTTATTGGGTATATTGACCCTGAGGTCATAATTTTTATGAAATTCCTTTGTTTGAGGCAGTTTTTTCTCATTGTATTTTTGTTTTGGTTTCATACTAGAAGTCCACTTCTTTTTCTGTTGATTATTATGATTTGTATTCTGAACCGTAGACCCTCTTCTCGTCTTCAAAGACTCAGCATAACTGGCTTTCGTTACATTTATATGTATGGGTTGTTCCTTGAGTTGATCAGAGTCGTACGAACTCTGGTTTAATTTACATGTATTATAAAAAGGAGTGAATGCTCTACCCTTACAGTATTTACAATCGTATTTATCTGCCAGTTCTACAATTCGTTCCCACGAAAGTTTTGGCAAAGTGTCAGAATCATATTCTAACAAATAATTTCGCATCTTTTCTTCAACAATTTTAGGTAAACTAAGTATAAAAGCTTCTCTTAATGAATTATGCTGGCGCATATCGAGCCCATCGTATGCCTTTGCAGCCAATTGCTCTAGCCGTAAGGCAAACATACGGATGCTTTCTCCTTTTCCTAAACAGGCAGCGTGATATGTGCGTAAATTGCGTTCATCTTTCTTCTTCTCCTCCTCTTTATGCCATTTTATTAATATTTTCTTTACTGAATAATAATTTCTATCGGTTTTAATAACTAAGTCATAGAGTTGGCGGAATGACCCCTCCAACTGCCTGCCCAATAACCTCAACCATTGTTGAGGAGATCTGGGATAGTTGTGGGTACAATAAGCCTCAAATTCCGTCATATATTGAAGGAAGTCTTGATCTGCTTCATAGCAATATTTTCCTGGATCAAGAACTTTTACTTTATGTGAACTTTTAACTAACTCCGTAAGGAGTGCTATAGCTTGTATCATCAAAGCTTGTTGTTGTTGAACTGTTTCTAAATGTGTTAAAATAGACTTTTGTGCGTTAGGTACCTGAAAATGTGACAAGTGTGGCGCTATGTTTTCTACTTTATTATTTCTAGGTTTCGCAGCAGTGCCAGTCACATTCTTTGGTCTAACCGGACTATTATGAACAGAGTGCACGTTTGCCGCTTCTATTGGTGGTAAGACTACTGAATCAGATCCTGGAACATTTTCAACTTGTCCAGAGTCAGTCTGTACTGTATCTGATTCATCATCAGCATTTAATTGAACATTTTCCTTACATGATTAGACCAAAGAATGTGACTGCGAAATCTAGAAATAATAAAGTAGAAAACATAGCGCCACACTTGTCACATTTTCAGGTACCTAACGCACAAAAGTCTATTTTAACACATTTAGAAACAGTTCAACAACAACAAGCTTTGATGATACAAGCTATAGCACTCCTTACGGAGTTAGTTAAAAGTTCACATAAAGTAAAAGTTCTTGATCCAGGAAAATATTGCTATGAAGCCGATCAAGACTTTCTTCAATATATGACGGAATTTGAGGCTTTTTGTACCCACAACTATCCCAGATCTCCTCAACAATGGTTGAGGTTATTGGGTAGGCAGTTGGAGGGGTCATTCCGCCAACTCTATGACTTAGTTATTAAAACAGATAGAAATTATTATTCAGTGAAGAAAATATTAATAAAATGGCATAAAGAGGAGGAGAAGAAGAAAGATGAACGCAATTTACGCACATATCACGCTGCCTGTTTAGGAAAAGGAGAAAGCATCCGTATGTTTGCCTTACGGCTAGAGCAATTGGCTGTGAAGGCATACGATGGGCTCGATATGCGCCAGCATAATTCATTAAGAGAAGCTTTTATACTTAGTTTACCTAAAATTGTTGAAGAAAAGATGCGAAATTATTTGTTAGAATATGATTCTGACACTTTGCCAAAACTTTCGTGGGAACGAATTGTAGAACTGGCAGATAAATACGATTGTAAATACTGTAAGGGTAGAGCATTCACTCCTTTTTATAATACATGTAAATTAAACCAGAGTTCGTACGACTCTGATCAACTCAAGGAACAACCCATACATATAAATGTAACGAAAGCCAGTTATGCTGAGTCTTTGAAGACGAGAAGAGGGTCTACGGTTCAGAATACAAATCATAATAATCAACAGAAAAAGAAGTGGACTTCTAGTATGAAACCAAAACAAAAATACAATGAGAAAAAACTGCCTCAAACAAAGGAATTTCATAAAAATTATGACCTCAGGGTCAATATACCCAATAAAAAGGTACCTCAATGTGATTCTGTGACATATATGGACATGTCATGAGTAATTGTTATAAGTATCTGAATATATGCTCTTACTGCCGAAAGAAAGGGCATAAAAGAAAAGACTGCCGAATTCATAAGGCCTTTGCGAAACCCAGAACTGAAAATCCTGTAACTGGTTCGCCCGGTGGAGGTTCTCATCTGGGAGATCGTGTTCATAGGGAGATAAAGAAGAGTTCACCATCACTCCAAGAGGGAGATGTATCTTATTATAAATCAAGCAGAACGTCCATACCGGATGACACATCCAATAAATACACATTGAAAAGGAATCAAAATCATTATAGTGTATCACAGAGTCAAGAACAAGGGAAACCGCAGCCTCAGCGGGAACCAAAGAAACCTAGACCATTTCTTGATCCGTGTTCGTGGTGTAAACTAGCACACTTTGAAGGTCAGTGTTTGGGAGTGGATAGTCCTGCAACTCCCGTATTGCCGTCGTTAAATCGCATGACTCCACAGATGTGAGCCGTTCTGTGGAGGTAGCCCCTGTCGTTGATATAGAAATTAGGGATAAGGCTCCGTTATCGTCGAAGGCAAAGGTTATAGATAAGGTAAGAAATGATTTAGGAGTAGTGTCTGTGAGGTTTTGCCAAGGTAAAGTGGAACCACTCATAGTGTGTGTAGCTTTTAAAGAAAATAGCTCAGGATTTTATGGATGTCTGGTCGATAGTGGTTCGAGTATTAGTTTAATTAGTTCTGATGTTGTAAAGGAATGGCCAGATGTCAAGTTGTTACCTTCGGCAGACGAAGGCATTAGAGCAATTAGTGGTTTACAGCGGGACCAAGTGGTACCCATTAGTTCATATATCAGGTCATCCATATTTTTTGAGAAGGGATTTAGGACTCTTCCTACTCCTCTTTTCGTAGTTCCTGCAGAATACATGCTCCACTATGTTGTGTTGGGGGCGTTAACATTAAAGGAAAGTGACCTTATACCAGATTTGTTTAATAGAGAACTTCTTTATAGATTTGGGGATGAATTTGAAATCGTGGCTTCAGACTATAGTCTACGGATGCCATTTTACAGTTGTGTTACAGTCAGTTCTATTGCAATACCCCCCTATTCTTACAAGTTCGTTGGTGTTAAAGGTTCTTCGACTGAGATTAATGGTTTGGTAGGGTTGAAAGGGGGAGAAAACAAGTCTTATAACGTTGTACCAGGTATAGTGGATTTGGATGCGCCTGGTGCCTCCGTTGCAGTGATGAACTATTCGGATAAAACGCAGTTTATTAGGAAAGATACGATTATTGGTGAGTCCGTCCCAATGGTGGATATACAATTGGACGCTCAAATGTGTATGGTAGACAGTAATATTCCCAACAAAGAGTTGGATGTGTGGACAACTGACCGATTAGAGAAAGAGTTTTCCTTGTCGGAGTTGCCCATTACCATTGAACAAAAACAAAAACTTATTCAAGTATTATTAAAACATCAAAATGTGTTGAGCAAAGGAGATTATGATGTCGGAGTGGCAAAGAACATCACACACGTTATAGAAGTGGTGGATAACCGACCAGTCCGTCTCCCAGTAAGACGTTTCCAGGGTCCACTTGCTCAGGAGATTGAAGAACAGTGCAGGGACTTATTAGACCAAAATGTCATTCGACCCAGCAAGTCACCATACTCTGCACCTGTGGTCCCAGTAAGGAAGCCAGACGGTACCCTCCGACTATGTATAGATTATAGAAAATTAAATAACGTCACAAAAACCGATTCTTTCCCGTTACCAAATCTTACAGATACAATTTACAATATGTATGGCAACACATACTTCTCGACTATAGATTTGGTGAAGGGATATTACCAGGTGTCCATGGAGCCAGACAGTATTGAGCGAACAGCTTCTTGACTCCCTTTGCCCAATACGAATATCTTAGGATGCCGTTCGGGGTAAAAAATGGGCCCGCAACATTTCAGCGAGGAATGATGCTCGCCTTAGCCGGGTTGCCTTGGGCGAAAGTCATGGTATACCTTGACGACATCATTGTGTTGGGCAAAACCTTTGATGAACACTTGGACACCTTGGAGCAAGTACTAATAGCACTGGAACATAACGGTTATAAATTAAAACCAAGTAAGACCACCTTATGTCGCACAGAAGTCGACTTCTTAGGACACCGTATTTCCAAGAAAGGTATACTCCCATTGGAGAAAAATCTCAAAGGGATATTAGAATTCCCCGTCCCCTCAACAGTAAAACATCTGCGCCAATTTTTGGGGATGGTGAATTTCTATAGAAGGCATATCCCTAATTGCTCTCAGATTGGAAAACCATTATCCTGTCAAACAGGAAGTAGGTCTATTTGTTGGACACAAGAATGTCAGCAAGCCTTCGAGAAACTAAAGCAAGCCTTAGTGGATCCTTGTTTATTGGGATTTCCCAATTATGATCCTACTGCAGCCCCAATGGAGTTGCATGTAGATGCTTCCAACATTGGCGCGGGAGCATGTTTATCCCAAATTCAGGATGGTGAAAGAAGGCCCATTGCCTATATATCTATAGCTTTTAACGGGGCCCAGAGAAATTATGGCACAATTGACAAAGAACTAACAGCATTGAGATGGGCCGTCAAATCATTGAAACCATTCCTGATGGGGGTCAAATTCATTAATTTATACAGATCACATGCCCCTCATCTACTTACGAAATATGAGCTTGGTAAATGGGCGATTAGCCCGTACTATGGAGGAATTAGACGAATTCACTTTTGAAATCCGTCACATAGCAGGTAAAGATAATGTAGTTGCCGACGCGCTTTCCAGATCACCTGCGGGGTTGGAAGAAGCTGAGAATGCAGATCAGGTTGAAGACATGGGTGATTCCATCCCGGAGGGTTTTGATGTAGAGGAGGTGTCCGGTGGAGGAGATTCCTTATACAAGTGCTTTTCCTTATACTTGTATGGAAATCCAGGCCACCATAATGAACTTAGGGCCTCTTTAGTTGACGAACTCAGAAAACACCCAGTTAAATATATCATCTTCAAGGGAAACACGTCCAAAAGGAAATAAGGTTGATGGGATTTCCAGGTCAGTTGCCTCTCCCAGAGGTGATAGATGCTTTTTTGTGACCTGTATAAAGTATGTGTCACAATTTACTATGGAAAGAAATACCCGATGATTTATGGGAGTCAGTACGTGGATAGTAATTGTTTTTTAAGTTGTCTTAGCGGCATTCATTACAATTATTTGAAGAAGTCTCAGGATGTAAAAGGCCAAAAAGAGATATAGTGGTAGAAGACAGTAAAATTACCACCACTCACATAAAGAAAATACCACCACTCATGGAAAATAAAAGATGTACTACCACTCATGTAAAATGGAGTACCGCCACTCACATAAAGAAAATACCACCACTCATGGCCCAAAATGTGCCACCACTCATTGATATTAAGGGGGATTGTGTGGGTCGGTCGTGTTAGAAAAGTGGGAAGTGGGTACTACTTTAGTGGGTAAACCTTTGATATTATTTTTTTTTTATTATTTTTTTTTATTTCGTATAAAAAGAAATCTTACTTTTCCATCAAAAACTGTGAAAAATCTAACATGAATTAGTTTATATTTTTTTTATTTTTTTGGGATTTTCGTATAGTGGGATGTCTTTTTCAATAAAATCTCTAAAAGTATTTCTAAATATCATTATTTTTTTTTTTTTTTATAAATTTTTTGTTTGTTTCTTTGTTTCTATAAAAGCATAATTAACATGGTATTCAAACAATTATTTGAAGTTCTCTTAGAATTAAGGATATATTTTCCTACATAAATTTGGTATAGAAAAATATTTGAAGTTCTTTCTATATTAACATGGTTTTAAAAAATAATTTGAAGTTACTTTCGAGTTAAGCATAAATATTCAATAGTTTTTTTTAATTGCCTTAGGAATAATATGTACAGACCGAGTAGATGAGTAGGACTGAGCTTTGCATAGAGTTTATGGGAAGGCAGTTCAAATCTATATTAGGTCTTGTAAAAATATCTAAAATCTTAAAATGATCATAATTATTATAATTATTAGAATTATTTATTAAAATTACAATTATAGTAACCAATTACTTCTTTTGGTTGTTCTATAAATGAGCATAATTATTATAATTACTAGGATTATTAAAAATTAATGATAATTCATAAATAACATTTTCTTTTTTAATAATATTTAAATTCTTGAAATAATATGTGTGATATATAATTATTAGAATAGGATGTCTAACTTATAACTTGACTTCACACAAAAACTTAAAAAAGAAAAAAAAAAAAAAAAAAAAAAAAAAAAAAAAAAAAAAAAAAAAAAAAAAAAAAAAAAAAAAAAAAAAAAAAAAAAAAAAAAAAAAAAAAAAAAAAAAAAAAAAAAAAAAAAATGTACAATTGACTTTATTTTTAATAACATACATAAAAAAAAAAAAAAAAAAAAAAAAAAAAAAAAAAAAAAAAAAAAAAAAAAAAAAAAAAAAAAAAAAAAAAAAAAATTTGAACAGTAGAGAAAACATTAAACTTTACTGTAAAAATTATATTGAATATGAAAGTAGAAAAAAAATTGAAACTTACTATAAAATCTTATTTAAAAAAAAAAAAAAAAAAAAAAAAAAAAAAAAAAAAAAAAAAAAAAAAAAAAAAAAAAAAAAAAAAAAATGTATTATAAGTATAAAAGTAGAGAAAAAATGACACTTTACTATAAAAATCTTATTTGAAAAAAAAAAAAAAAAAAAAAAAAAAAAAAAAAAAATAAAAATAAAAATAAAATAAAACAAAATTCTTTATATGTATGTGTGTGTATATATAAATATATAGTATACCCACTGGTTCCGGTTCGGCTGTGGCTTGCATTACAAAAAAGAAACAAGACGACGGGTTGAAACGGAGTTCAGTCGGCGGAACCTCTTTAATATCTGCCAAGAAAATGCTGTTCTTACTGCATGATGTTAGTGAGTTAAACCATTACATAATGATCCGGAAATCCAAAAGGACTTTTTTCAATTAAAATTAAATTAAACTACCAAATCATACTCAGGAAAGTTGGCCCAAAAATACGCCACATCATGGCCAAAAATGTAAAAATTGATATTAAAAGTGTATACAAATGAACGTATATTTCCCACGAATCATTGATGTACTCGGATACAATATTGTATACATACATAATGAAAGAAAAGGAAGTATATTCATTAATATATTGAACTTTAATAAAAATATTGGACATGGAACAGTCCGTATT
Source organism: Trachelipus rathkii (assembly GCA_015478945.1). Classification (NCBI taxonomy): domain Eukaryota; kingdom Metazoa; phylum Arthropoda; class Malacostraca; order Isopoda; family Trachelipodidae; genus Trachelipus; species Trachelipus rathkii. The sequence continues at coordinate 36,294 of JABUQX010038804.1, forward strand.
CAAAGCAAATTAAAAATTTAAATGACGCCATTGTGAGCCTAATAGGATAATCATATTGCTCAATTTTCTATTACATTATTTATTCTGTTCCTGAAAAAGAATTCTGTAACAGGACATGGTAAACATTGTTTATTGTATAATTGTTTCTATTGGCTTAAGGTTAAACATTTCATTTCATTCGATTCCTGAAAAAGATTAATTTGTAACAGGATGTATATATACAATTTAATGCCTCCAGTTTTGCATAAACATTCCACCCCATGTTTATCTGAGCCCTTCTACAAATAAATGTTTTGTTAAAATGAGGGGAGGGCTTAGATTTACTACGGGGGATGTAAGGGTGAGCTCACCCTTGGCATATCTGCGACTTATAATTGCAAAACATTTATTATCTTTTGGTAATTTTAGTAGCAATTTTGGTAATTGTAAATCCGGTTATAATATTATTGCACAAGTGGTAATTGTAAAAAGTGCAGTTCACTATGGGTTTAATATTAATATTATTTTATTTATTTATATTTTATTAATTTGGATATTTCATATATTTGTGTATGTTTATACCCAAATATGTGTCATATTTCATGAAGTTAATGTGTTTCAGAGAAATCTTAGCTTTTTCTTTCTTTATTTATGACAATCTTAGTAAAGTCAGTTTAGGCAGGGACATTATATGTCAGTCAATGGATGTTCGTTCATGTTATCTTAGAAATCAAATCTTAGAAGTTATATTGTTGAATGTATAAGGTATGTTTTTAACTGTAAAAAAAAAAAAACTTAACGCGTGCATTTTGTAATTTCATAATTTCATGGTATTATAAATTATAATAATTTTATTGCAGACAGAACTTCCATGTTTTCTGTTCTGTTCTCTGCCTGCTTGACAACATAAATTCTAGACTAGTCTCATAAAACGTCGTTGAACTCGTCCCACAATTGGGGTATGTTCTCTATTAATCATTAATGTCAATTTGTTTAATTAAATTTATTTATGAGAAAGGTTATTAAAACGTTTACCTGTTTATTAAACAGACTTCCGGAGCTGGGGCTCCATACTTCATACTAGTCCATTTGAACAAGAGCTGGGATAAGTACCAGTTCCTTTCCTCATCTAGGTCAAGTCAAACTTAAGATTGCTAAGATACAAATCAAATATAAGTACCCAAATGTTCTATGATAACCCTTATTTTTGTCTTAGTAAAATATAGTATACCGAACCGGGATTAGTGGGTTAGATAGTATCAAATTGTATAATCTTAATCTGCTCTCTCTTTCATGGCGTTGTTTATTATTATCTAATACTTATTGTTAAATAGCTATTTAGTTTTAAGATTATTTCATGGGTAGGGGCATTTAGTAAACCGCAATCAACCTGTTATAGCTTGATCTCGTCGTAAATGTTCCATTGTATATTGTATTGAACTATCATATTTATAGTGGGCTGGGAATAGTAATTGCATTGTAAAATATAACTATATTCTTAGGATATCATGCCTCATTTCCAGGAACATTCAATAGGCCACAATCAACCATGTACTTGTTAATAGTTTGATCTTGGTTGAGGAATGTTCAGGTGTAATTGTATTATATTACTATTGCATCTGAGTACCACAATAGAAAGTATCATTTGTTTACTTAACTTGATTAATGAACAAATGAAGTTATTTTTTTTTACTAGTCTTTCTTTAATAAATATATTAGTTGTATTCTTTAGATTCAGTTTAATCCACCATTCTTTAAAAACTTACTTATATCTCTCTTCTCATCCTCTATCTGATCTTTGTTATAATATATTAAAGGTGATTACCAAACAAAGGAAATGTTAAACAATTAACAGCTGCCGTCGCTTTTTAAAGTGATGGTCCCTGCTTGACATAATTGACACTGGGATTAAACCCTAAGCTCCTACTGGCAGAGATAAATAAAGGAGCACAATCGTATTGCTCGGTGATTTTGTGAGGCTAGGGTGGGGATCACTCGTATGCAGAGGGCGACCACGATTGCGGGTCAAACTTCATTCTCCCCCCTTGTTTTATCATCATAAATTTGCCTGTAATGGGGTTGCTTTAAATTAAAATTCACAAGCGATGAGTGAATCACCTCTCTCGCTACACCGGCAAATTCCCGCCCGGTAGGGTCCCTATCTGGGAGTGACAGACGGTTAAGTGTGGTAGCTTATCACAAGGAGGTTAAGCTTTTATTGTCGGAAAACAGGGCATGTGAGAGCAGAGTGCAGAATGTGGTTAGGGGATTGTTTGTTGTGTGGCTCTTTTGGCCATTGGGTGAATCGGTGCCAGGAAAGGCACGAATTGAATCACGGAATACGGAGGGAGCATCCGTGCATGAATATGCCTTTATCAAGTGGAATCAGAGTGACTTCAATGGCAAATGAATAATCAATTAGAGGGAGTAGAGAACCACTAACGGTAACGAATAATGGTAGGGACGACTGTAGTGATGGGCAGATGGAGGGAATGACAGGGAAAAGTATGGAAAAGTGTGTGAATGGGCCAATACTATCCGAGTTTCCTGGGTTAGAAAAGGGCGATTTGCTTGTCCCGGAGCATGTTGAGAAGGTTGGGTTGCTGTGTTGGGTTGAGTCTTATGTTGGTGTCTAGAGTCAGACTTGGCATGGTGGTTCCAATGGTGTTGTGGAAGTTAGCTGGGCAGGAATTAGAGTTCAATGTGTAGTTGAATAATCGTGAGTTAAACCATGGGGAAAAGTGTTGTCCAAAGCAAGTGTTATTAGGGGTTGCGGGTCTACCAAGGGTGGACGGGGAGCATCCCATGGTTAAAAGGGGGGTAGGGTGCACTATTGGAATTCAGAATAAGTGTGAGAGTGAGGAGGAAACTAAACAGGATTTTCAACGGGATCGGGAATCGGTAAACCTTCTATAGTTTCGCATGATGACTTGTGTTGTTTCAAAGGACGGTTGTTGGGTTCTGAATGATTTCTTTAATAATTCAAGTGACAAGGTTCTGGGTAGTTGTGGTTGGAGCGGCGTTGAAGGCGCGAGTGGCGAGTTTATGGAGGGTGATTCTTGTTTGAATGTCAGTCTTGCTGAGGAAGCAAGTGATTTGGAAGCGGGGATGTGTCTTAATTTATCATGGGATGAGGGAATGGTTTGCGATGATTGGGATCCATCATGGTTGTCATTGGAGCCGGGAGAATCGGAGTGTAAGAACGGAATCAGGAGAGTTGGAGCCTTAGGATTGAAATCGGCAACATCAGAGTCGTAGTGACTGGAATTATGGAGCCTTTCAGCAGTGGATGCTGGGCAGGGAGTCATTTTGTGAGTTATTGTCGTTGTTCGTAATTATGGGTTCTATTATTTTACGACTGATCATGGCTATTGTATTGTTATATAGTATTAGTTTATTATGCTTTTGTATATTTTATTTTACTGGGCTATTTTATTCTTTCTTAATCATTTTGATAAATTTGTTGATGCTTTAAATTTTATTTATCATGGATTGTCATCGTGTTATTAATTTTTCATATTGCCTTGCAAGTTTTTTGGGTATTATTTTTTTTCCCCCTTGAGTGTTGCTCAATGGTTTTCCCACATGTTTGATTGTTAATGACCATATGTCAATGGTTCCCTCTTTTTTGTGTTTTTTCCCACTTTCATCACTGTTTAATTGCCCAATTTATTAACATTTCATGTTCTTGTGTTTTTTCTTTAATTAAGACCAGTGTTAACCTTGTAGTGTCTTTTCATGGATGTTCTATATCATTGATGATGCGATGGCTACGGCTGGTATGGAGGAAGCAACGGGAATAACATGTGGTGTCCTTTTGGATTCGTCAGGGGTTTGGCGATGCCGGTCGAGGAGTCGGTCGAGATCTCCAAAAGACCTCCTAGCCGCACATTTAAGGATGCTTAGTTCCACTTTTTGGAAGTGAGGGATGTTGCTGGTGTAATGGTCCAAAATCTACATCGTTACAATACTTGACCCTTGGTTCCCCTTGTTGAGCCAAGTGGGGGATGTCAGGAATTTACTTGAGTGGAGGCCACGCGGGTGGTTATTTGATTTTCTTAAATGGAAGAAGACTGAAGGGTTTTTATTTCTAGTAGTAGTTTCAAGGGACACATCCGTGAATTCCACCATCTACTGGCAGACTTTCTGGACGTTCTTGCAACGGTGGCAGAGACGGCAGCCCCAACTAGTTTATGGGCAGAGAACATAATGGAGTTCTTATCAGCTGGGCTAGTTAGTCTGCAAGTTTCGCTATGGCCAAAGGATTTATATATTATTTACTGATGAATGTGTATCAATGTTTTTTGTCATTACTTTACACTCTTGTTTTATTATTGCATTTCATCTCATGTATTTGTTTATTAAATAAATTTCTTTTCTCATTTTTGTTAATTATCACATATCTTGTTTAAAAAAAAAAAAATAAGACCCCCGATTGTTTTTATTATTGTATTTTCATTTTTTATATTGATATTTTATATATATCAGCATCCCTAGAAAAGTATTATTTTAACTAATTTTAGAAACCTTTTTTATTTTTACCCTATAATAACTGAAAGACATAGTCTTGCAAATAAAGACAAGTTTAATTAACATTACAAATATTTTTAAAGTACATAACAGAAATTTCACTCTAATCATAATAAGATAAAAGTAAATACGCTATATGAATAAGTAGTAGCAGTGCAAAAGGCTGCTATACAGTATAAAGATAGGATAATATACGTGATATGGACAGGGAAGAAGGTAGGACTGCCTTAGGTAAGGGCAGTTTAGAGGAAGGTACTGCCTTAGGTAGGCGTTATAAAGGCCCTGGGAATAGGTAGGCGTGGTTTTCCAGTTAATCTTTACAAGGACTGCCTAGGTCTAGGGCAATATTAAGAGACCTGTGCTAGGTAGGGCGTCAGGAGGCTGCCTAGTGATAGGGGCAGTTAAGAAGAGCTGCCTAGGAAGGCAGCAGTTAAGAATAGGCTGCCTAGGTAGGCGGGCAAGAAGAAGAAGGTTGCCTAGGTAGTCAGTTAAGGAAGACTGCCTAGGTAAGGCAGTCAAGTAAGGGCTGCCTAGGGGTTAGGATAGGGAGGGCCAGTGCAAGAAAGGACCTGTACACATGATTTCAATTTTACAAGATAGTAAGAACCCGTTAATATATTACCAATTTTATTTAAAGACCTTGTGGCGACCCAATAGGTGTAAAATTCATTAGAGTTTTCAAAGCTTGTTCCTTGTTTGGGGGGTCAATTTTTTTGTATAGTGGGTTAATTTTTAAAGGTGAAGGCATGAAATAACTCGAGATCCCACTGTTGCACAGAACCAGATGATTTTCGTCCGGTATATGCTAGCCTAAGGGAGTATAGCGAATCGCCAACGAAAGATGGAGTGTCCAGTAAATCAGCGCCCTGAGTAATGATATTTTTTCATCATCTTGTAAGGGCTGTATATGTCAAGCCCATATCCAAACATGAGGAGTTGATAGTGGACGAATCCATTAGAGTTAGGTCGCCGCCAAACCGTACGATGGATTCGAATTGTTATTTATGAAAACAAGAAGTTAATTTTGGGATCGTTCCTCCTCGCATTGAATAGACCACCAACAAATTGTCAATGATGAATGAAATGAGTTTTCATATTAATAATTAATTAAATCGGGGAAACCGATTTAATATCTAATCATAGTAGAATAAGGAGTCTTAATGAGGTGGATGAGAAGGCTAGTGCACGTAGTAACGTTCAAGCAGTCAAGAGCTCTCGCGATAAGTAAATTTAATTACAATAGATTGTTAGGATGATAGCCCCCTAGATATATCGGTTTACATAATTATCACAGAGAAAAATGTTTATAGTTATTCGAGACGTTTACAAGCTATGGACTGAGAGTTCTAGTCCCTTAGAAGTATCTGTCTCTCTACTCTCTATAAGTAGCTCTCATCTCTGCTGCTCGGTCGCTCCTCTTCTCGCTCTCTCTTAGGTCTCTCTTGTCTTCTCACTTTTCGACAATCCTCTCCTTCTCATATCGCCCTCTCATCTCGCTCATCTTCACCTCTCTACTCTCTCTCACGCTATCTCTCTTCTAATCATTCTCTCTCATCATCTCTGCCAATCTCACGACTCTCCGATCTCTCTCTTTTCTCTCTCAAATAACAAGTAAGCAAACTTTGATCATCGAGCCTAAGTAGTCCTAACAGAATAAGAGTGGAGTACGTGGTTGTATAATATAGTGAACTGTAATGTAATGATTTTTCTACTCTATTGGATTTTTCGATGATTCTCTTGTCATGTTGCCTAGAATAAACCATTTTAACACTTTCTATCTTTCGCTCAGGTGGATTTTTACATCATTGGTATTAAGGAGAGGAAGGTTTGATATCTTCTGAGGAAGGAAATTACACACTAAAGATGAAAGGATTGTATGATATTTATCATATCATAAGTTGCCATATAAAACCTAGGTAGAATAACGTTTTTCCCTATCAGCTAATGGGGGGCGGGGTGTTAATTAGGGGTTACTATACATTTCTCTCCATTGATATTTAATGTCATGTGAGGAAGGGGGTGATCCAACAGTTATAAACAGTATCTTCTTGTGCAACACTAGGTGTGTATATAGGGTATATGGACCCAAATAATGTAATATAAAAGAAAACACTTATAAAAAATTAGAAATATAGTAAATATAAGATAATAATAAAAAAATAAAAATAAATAAGGTTTGTTTCTTATTAAGATCGGGCGTCGAAAACGAAAAAATGTCGATCCTTAATGTTGTTGGGACAAATAGAATTGTGGTGGAATTCTGGTGGGGAAGTTTTTGTAATTTTAATTTAATTTTACCAAAATTTATTTTCAGATTTTAGAAGAACTTTGAAAAAATAATATTAATATTTAAATTTTACAAAGTTAATTTTCGATTTTAAAATTTTAATATTTATTTATAAAATAATTTACAAATTTTATTAAATTTTTTTTAAATTTTTACAATTTGATTTAAACTGAATTTTATGGCATGGCGTGTTCTGGGCTACGTCGTTCTGCTGTATCAAAATAGCAGGTGCTGATGTGAAATGAGCAATATGTGGATCTAAGAGGAAAGATCGATACTGAAGTCAGATGGCAAAGCCCCACAACACAAAAACAACCATACAACACAATCTCAAAATAAAGCTCTATGATGATAAGACAAACATTGCGTCGTCGAAAGAGCAAAAGAATTGACCACCCTAGACGACTCTCAGACAGTATGCAATGTTCATGCGAGAATTCAACTGCGAACACGAGAAACTTCTGTCGTAAGAAGAAGCAACCCAAAGACGATGATGTTCTGGATCACTCGCATCATATGTCGAAACTGAGAGCGAACGAAAAATGCAGACACCTTGTGAGAAGCCCCATGGATCCGATGCTGTCAGCAACAGTGACGTAACAACATTCAGCCTACCATCTCATGCGAGATGAAGAAGATGACATGTTAGTGATCAGAGGACTATCAAGATTTATGGGGGCTCTCTAGGAGTAGTGATTACTAGACATCTTCTTGTTTAACTACAGAGTCTAATATTTGCAGGATCATTATTATATTATATTTATTAGATTATTATTATTATTATATTATTATTAATTATTTATATAGTGTGGTCATACTCAATATATTTATGATTATTTTTCATTCTTAATTTAATTATATACATATATTATTTTTTGTTTTAGTTTTTTTTAACGAATATTAATTCTTTTTATAAAATAATTTAGAACCTTATTTTATTGATTATTCCTTCTTCTTCTTCTTCTTCTCTTCTTTTTTCTTCTTCTTCTTTCTCTTTCTTTTTTTCATCTTCTTACTTCTCTCTTTCTCTCTCATTCTGTTTTCTACTCCTTCTACTCTTCTTCTCTTCTTCTTCTTCATCTTTCTTCTTTTCTTCTCTTCTTCTCCTCTCTTTCCTACTCCTCTTTCTTCTCCATCTTCTTCTTCTTCTTTTCCTTATTCTTCTTCTTCTTCTTTCTTCCACCCACTACCCCTCATCTTCTGTCTTCTTTTCTCTCTTCTGCTCTTTCTTCTTTCTTCTCTTCTCTTCTCTTCTTCTCTTTCTTCCTCTTTTTCTCTTTTTGCTTTTCTTTGTTCTAGGATTGTTATATATATATATATATATTATTTATATATATTTATAATTAATATAAATATATATTAATATAATATATAGTATATATATATATATATATTATATATATATAATATATATATAATATAAATAAATAATATATATATTTACAACTTGTAAATTATTATTACTTTATGTTCATCTTTTTTTTTGTACCAGAAAAAAGGAAGTAATGAGATTTAAAGTTGAATGGTAGAATTGAAGCTGGTTGGTATAGAAGAGTCTGTATACTGATTGCCAAGTCCCGATAGAGTGGGAGTAGTCAGAGTTGTTTTAATAGCGGTTAGACTTAAGGATGCTTAATAAGGGTCGATAGATGTATTAGACTCTAAGAAGAATTTAATTACAGACATATAGCTCGTTTTACGTTCATTTACGATGGCACGAAATCATTCGTGTAGTTATCTTAGGAAGTAAAGTGATAGGATATAGTATTCATTTATGCAATAGGGCTATGAAACGCATTCAGTCTGGAGATTCATATACTTTTTAGTGTTATTTAACTGAACTTCCCCCCAAGGATGTATCAATTGAACATCAGGTCATGGAAATTATTCCTACTAGGTGCATAGTTCGAGGAGTCGAATAGATTGTAAACGCATTTATTAGAAGGTGCAACGAAAAAATTAAAAAAAATATTATATATCGATGATGCTGAGGTTGTGGTAAGCTATGCTATTAGCTCAAAAAGGAAAAGTTGGCAAAAAGGAAATGAAACGATTAGCTAAGAATTACGAAAATTGAGAAAAGGTGAGTTGGTAAAGCAGGAGGAATTCAGGGGTATTAAAACGGTGACTCCTGTAAGGGGAGGTTCAAGGGTATAAAAAGGACGAGTTTGCTCAGAGGAGAGATTCAGTGTGTGCTATAAAAAGTTCAAGTTAGCAAGCTGAGGCTTATGGGTCCAAAAAGGACGAGTTTAGTAGGCGAATGTTCAGGGGCATAAAAATGATGACTTAAATGGATAATATAAGGATATTTTTTGTTCAAATGTTACTCTTTGTAGATAAATTTCGTCCATGGACAAGAATGTTTATTATAGATGTGAACAGTTGTTTAATATTGACTGTCCGGTAAATTCTTGGGGGAAAATTATGTATTGCTAGAATGTAACCGAACTTTTACAAGCTTATGTGTTTTGAAAGTCATATAGAATTGTTGGTAAATCTAATATTTGTCAAAATGCAATATACTACAGCACCCGATAACCAAATCGAATCATCTTGCTGTGAAAAATCATTCACTAGGTTTGTTTGAAACGTATAATCCTCTTGATGGTAAGCATGATTTATGAAACCTATTGTTATTAAAGAACTAAAAGAAGGAGTGAGAGCCCAAAAATAACACATACTAATTTACTAGGAATAGAAACTTACCACACAACCACAATAATCTAACCTAAGAACGAAGACTAGATTGGTTTCCAACATACTTGTAAATAACAGTGTCTGTTATAAAATATGTACTGAAAAGATTGGGAGAATAAAAGTGAGAAGTTAAGAGAAAGGTTTGAAAATTTTCCCAATAAATTTAATGCGAAGTATCTAAGGAAATTCCTGTTGATTCAATCCTAAGAGTATCTTGCTTTCTTTTGCTGTCACGCATAAAGATGCATATAGTGTCGCTGCGCATAATGGAGGCGTTTTTTGTGATACCCGTTCGTGATAATAATTGTTATTGAGACCGAAAGGCGAATGCTGTGTAAAGGTAATCCTTAAAAAGGTACAATCTTTAATAGCTCTGACAATTTAAAAAACATCTGTTAAAGATACATTATTTATATGCTTTGGCTTTAAAAGGCTAACCTAAAATGTAGGTTAGACGGTAATGTTTGGAAAGGATTCTTACCATTAAGTTCTACACTGCTAACTAGAGATATGTTGGACATTCCCTTCTATCTAAGCTATTTTGAAAGGAAGAGCGAATATGTTAATAATGCAATTATGTATAATGCATTGCTCACATGATTCTTATAAGCATTCAGATTTCATGTACCGTATAATGTGTTTATCATGCATCATACATTACTCTAAAAATTCGCCCACACTTACATGCATCATGTTTCATGAAATATAAACATGATTCATTTGTACATTTATATCCCATGCATCATGCTTTATTCAAACGATTCCCATAATTATAAACTAATCATGTATCATATGTTATGCGTACAATTCCCAAACATTTTCAAGTATATGCATGATGCAATTTTCTTATGTTTCACATGCTTATTCGTGCATCATTTACTCTGTATCATGCAATTTTCATTTTATCAACATAAACATGTATATATTATGTATGTATTATTCAGACAGTTCACATGTATCATGTATTGTTCTTATTATTAACATATGCATACATTATTCCTCCTCCACCAACCCCCACTATGCATAATTGTACATTTGTTAGGTTAGGTTAGGTTAGCTGTTTTACTTTTAGCTTTTAACTACAACGTTAGACTGCTTTAACTCACATATTATTAACATTACATATCAAGAAAGCAGTAAATCAGTAAAGTCAATAATGGTGTTACATAGCAACAAGGTTATTAGTATGCTTTACGATTACTGCTTTAACTCCATATGTTTTACTGCTTTAAACTCATATGTTTTACTGCTTTACTGCTTAACTCATATGTTTTACTGCTTTAAACCACTATATATTATAACATTATTTTTTTATTTTTTTGAATACTTTTATTTATTTTATATTATTTTTATTATTTCATTTATTTTTATTATTTTAAATTATTATTTTTTCATTTTCCAGTTCTTTTTATTTTATTTTATTCAATAACTTTATTATGTAATAAGCATTTGACTTTATTCCTGTATAAAATAGTTTTCGATATTATATTTTCTCGTTGGGGCTATGCATGCGCCGTTATTATCTAATATATATTCATCTTTTATACTTATTTTTTCTATTTACATTTACTTACTACTACTTAATAATAATCACTATACGTTGTTATACTTATCTTCATGCCTATTTGTTATTAATTAACTTTAACACTACACACCAACTATCAACACTCAACCATCACACACACTACACACACACACACACACACACACCCCACACCACTTACCATCATCGCTTCCACTAGTACACACCTCCAGCGTTAACTTAAAAACTTATCTAAAATAACATAGTATCTCTTTACTGTACTACTACTACTTAACACATACTAACTGACACGACTAAATCTTATATCTTTGAAATATCTACAGCTTATAGCTTTTCCTAAACACGCCTGCATTAAATGAACAATATCTCATTTCCACCTGTCTCTTTAACCCCTTATAACATATATTTATCACAGATTTCCTAAACTACTCTCATAATAAAATCTCATTCATAAAACAATTTCCTATAATCATAAAAAGATGCCTATCATATATTATATGCGAATTACTTTGTCATTTAAAATTTGATGAAACTATGAATGTCATTTAACAGTAATTTTATCCACTAAACCATTCATAGACTAATCTGATTACTTAGAACTTATCGATTTACGTATCCCTTTTATAACAAAAATCAGGAGGAGGCCAAAACACTCGAAATCAGTAAGCAAGCTCACTAGCACCTCTACACCCAAGCATTTTGTAGGCCAACAATCTGGTGTTCTAGTGAAACAGTTATATTATTACATGTCTTGTGAACATAAACTCCTTTAACCAATAGAATAAGTCATAAAAATTAATCACCACACAAGAATAAGGAGTATCATTCTCTCTAGCTATAACATGTAGTTTTATAAAAGCTTACTGGTTTATGACAAATAGCAACTTGTAGAGACATTTTTAGTCGCTCAATGTTAACTAAAAAAATTTCAAAAGTTTTTTAATAATTCATTTCTTATTATATATTATATCTATGTACATTACAATCCATCACGAGAATAAACACAACAACCACAAATCCCAAAAATGAGGAGGATAGAATAAGAGTGAACAGAGAGACGGCGTTACTACTCCAGCCCTAAATTTAGGATAAAGCTTTTTGTATCACAGGGCGATTTAGCCTAATACCAGGTCAAATATATTTCAAACTGACCTCTTTCTGTATAATGTGGTGCAATAAGTACTTAGGCCTAAACTTAGCCCTAAATTAGGAAAAACCTTTTCTGTATCCGGTGATTTTAATCCTAATACCGGGCAAAAGTAATTCCAGTATAGACAAGATCGAGAATCAAGTTATATTATTTTAAAATATATTTCAAACTGAACATGCTGACGGTAAGTCTTTACCGGTATGAAGGAAAATGTTCACCTTCTTGTGAGTTGACGACAAACAAGTAATCCTATCTCTATATTGACTGCGCATGTGATTGCGAGAATTATTTTTGCTCTTCTGCCTTTAGTAATGTAAAAACATGGTTTTTCATATCCTGATCCTTATCTGTGATTGAATTTCACACTCGTAGTTCTTTAAACTTATAGTTAGATGGTGTTTTAGATCCAAACTCATTAAAAAATACTCGTTTAGCTGCTAACGTGCCACAAGCTATCTGGTTGTAATTAAAAGTGTTCTATTTTCACAAAGTGACTAAGTGTATATGATGAATCACCTTAACAGAACCTCAATACAAGACATTATCCAGGGGGAAATCAAGATCCCCGGAAGTAGGTTTTCATTCTTATATAAAAGAAAACCCGTGGAATATGAATTTCAATTGCTACCCACTCCACACCACCAACCTTTGTAAAATATCACAGTCCGTTATTTTTCTGATTCCAGATGATTTATCTTCACCTTTATGTGTATAGTAGATCATCACTTGAAGAACTACCTTACAGTCAACATCTAAAAAGCTCAACTTTAACACGGACCCGAAACATTAATTAATAATCACCAGCGTCGCATAAGTGATCCCTTCCATTTTACCACTTAAAGACTTACATATACATGCATTTTCTGATAACACCACATAAATACTCACAAGTCAGTATGCCCAATGTTATTAGGAGAGAAATAAATATATGAATCAAAATACTCTGTATCTTCATTCCCTGGAGCCCATGATGCGGCATGCTCTTCACAATCCAGCGCCACTTACACCACAGAAAATATCATTAAATGTACTTTTTAGAGTGTACTTAGACGTGTAATGATAAATTCAATGGCTAAATTGAATATGAACAATATGTGTTATCAATACGGAGAGCCACTAATGCATTGTAATGTCTATACCAAGTTCTAATACTATATTAAGGAAAACTTATGATATCCTGATTTATCCTACCCCCATTCAGTGCGATCGCTTCCTAAAGTCTATAGAACGAACACAAGATACATCAGTTTATTCTACCTTTTGTAGAAACAACGAATGGAAGAAAGTAGATACGCTCAGCAGTGCTCTGCTCCAGACTGTTAAACAAAGGTATACTAATGATATCAGAGAGGGAAGCGATTATGGTACATACTGACTATTCTGAATTAATTAGATGACCCCGAAACTACCATCCCGATAATGATACAGAATATGATTTGCTCACACTCCAAAGATTAGAGAGTTTAATATGAAATTCCATAACACATCATGGTAAAAGTATTGGAAGTTTATTAGTATAATAATATTCCTGTGTGTAGTTATATTGAGATGTAACCCCTAGCAGTAATATATATAATATATAATTCCAAGCATGTCTCCTTAAAAACTAATTGTTTGACACTTATATTAATTTGAATATTATAGCATGCTCATATTATTGGAGTGAGATTGTATTATGATATATACTAATTGCTTATAACACAAGTAATATATATAGAAAGAATCGATCTAAGTTATAACCAACAACCTCGTAGAATATTAATAGTTAACTTTATAATATAATAATAAATATATATAGATATATAATATATATATATATATATAATAATACATATATATAATATATATATATATATAGATATATAAAGTCATTTTTTAATAGTTGAATACTTTTCCACAAAAAACATATATATAGTAAAGTTTTAATTTTAAAAACTTTACAATTTTCATTTAATAAATTCAAATGACCTTCTACATGATTAATCGACGTTGAATGACGGAAAAAAATACAATAATTGCCTAATTGAAGCTTACCTATAGCAGTTGTAGTTTGTACAGTCAACATACACCAAGGCTTAAATAACACAAGACTTTTTTTATTATTTAAAAATGACTTGATGACCAACATGGATAAAAATAATTCTCGGCCCAAATCCACCATGGCCCAGTCAGTATAGGATAATGATTACTCCTCCCATCTCCACCAAAGATGTGCCAACATTCAATAGCTCTCCTACTGAAGAAAAATTTCTAAAGGTCTATTCCCACAATGTCGAAATATCTCTAGCAACTTTTGTAAACCTACAGTTTCCTTTCTCTTATTCATTCTTGACGGATCACAGTAGCTAACTTTCTTCTGAGAAAACCATTTCTTGGTCTCCTTCTTTTTTCATCTAATTTCACCGTGGACATATTCTTGGCCATCACTTCCTCCTACCTCCTATTCTTTTCAAGTGTCGTATGGCCTCTACCTGTGTTGAAGTTGCACTTGATGACCAGCGACCTGTGAAATGATTAATTCCCTGAGACTCTTTTCATGAATAGTCAGAAAGGCTGGTTTCTCCGCGGATAGCATTCCGCCTAACGCTGTTCTGAGGCGGTTAAAACTTACCGATCCGAGGGCATGTTCAGTTGAAAAGTGTATAGTCATTTAAAAAACTACCCGTTTCACTCTTATTCTTGTCGTATACTGATACCTTTTACCGATGTACCATTTGACTCAAATCACGCTCTATGCATACAGATTAAAGGTTTACCTAAATTAGGAGCCTTAAATATCTAGCTACAACAATGGTACACCGCTAATTATCCATTTCTAATAATTTATAGCTGAGAAGGTCAGTAAAGAATAAGTCGAGGCACCATTCATGGTTCAGATTTAGTCCTAAATTGCCCCCGCCGAGTGCGGCTCTCACACACAAAGGAACTGCTTATCCTAAATTTAGGTCTTAAATAGTATTTCTCTCATACTCACATTTTACAATATTCATCGTCATGCATATATCTCGTAATATCTGTATGCATGGTCTAGAAGGCCTTTGGAAGTTATCCCTTCCTGTCCATTTACCCTCTGCTCCACAGCTAAGGCTGGTATGACAAAAATAAAAGCCTCATGGCTGGTTGCTCCGTGAACCTCGATCAAACGTTGCCTCATCCGTAAAGTACACATAGGTGACAAACACTGGATAACCAGTTTGCCGAATTAGCCATCGGCAAAAGTCCCCTGTATGTATCGACAAAACTAATGCTATCTGAATTATTTTTTGAGGGAGTGGGGGGTTGTTTTATTTTTAAATATATAGATAAAACAGCAAAAGTATAAGAATAATTTACTTAATAAAAACTTTCATAAGAAATATAGGGAAAATCAAAATGTTCGATCGCCGTAATGCGCTTATATCATGGATGCTGTTAGTTTCCAGAGGTTGGTAGTTGTTGCGTCGTCCGCTCAGATAATTTTCAACGAAGTCCGTTCTCTTTGTAAATCTGTTTTTGCATGCGTTTTAATCGTATACTGTATATTAGGATATAGTACAAATTAACAGTAGAAATCCCGAATTATTTCAGATAAGAATAGATATGTTATAAAGCAATTATTTTTTAGTGCTTCAGATAGGTCAGGTTTTACGAGGAGGTATTTCTACTGCCTCTCGGCAGGTAGTCATATAAAAGACAAGAACGAACCGATACAAAAACATCGCTTCTATTACGTACAGAAAAGTTTAAAAAGAGGCAAGCTTATTACAAGTCTGTGATACAAGAATTATTTGTTATTTCGTCTCTTAGTATTCACATATAACACACACGCAAACATACGAACACAGTTACTTTCAGGAAACAATCCCTCGCATACTTGGTGTAGAGGGGTGCTAGTGGCTTGCCTTACTGATTTTACTGATTTTGTTAAGTACGTTAAAACATAGTTTTAATAAAATTCATTAAACAAGTTATATTCAAAATCTTTTAAAGACTATATTTTATTTAAAATCTGTAACAAAAATTACTGCCATTTAATAATAAACTCTTTCTTTGAAGAGAATGATGATTTATTATAGAAGTTCTAAGAACTGAAATAAGTTTTAAGTATAAGTTGAGAGTAATATAAATGCACGTTGTTAATTAAAACATAAAATGTTTAATAAATTTATAAGTTATGTCTATACAAAAAAACTTATTTGCATATGGTAAACAGGGTTGATCGTGTGTGTTGTGTTGTGTGTGGTTGTGTGTGTAGGTGTGTGTTGTTTGTGTGTGCGTGTGGTAAAGAATAATAACAATAGGCTATGAAGGGAGTTCAACTAATTGATAATAATAAAATAATAATTTAAAAATAAAATGAGAATAAAAAAGATAATAAATAAAAACTAAAATAATAAAAACATTTTTTAAATTAAAAAATAAAAGTAAAATAATTAAAAATAAAATAATAAAAAATAAAGATGAAAAAAAATAATTAAAAGAATAAATATAAAAAGAAGTAAACAGAAAAATTATAAAAAAATTAATAATAAAAATAAAATAAAAAAGTATTCAACAAACCAAACATAAACAAAACATAATGTGTAAAAAATATGTCTAAAGCAGTAAAAACATATGAGTTAAAGCCAGGGTTGGCATAAGAACATATGAGTTAAAGCATAAACATACGAGTTAAAGCCAGTAAAGCAATAGAGCACAAAGATTGTGGATGAAACTAGGCATATCGGAATAAATACAAGGTGAATGGCGGTTTTTCGCTATCTTAAACTCACTTAATGTGTTAATAAATATTGAGTTAAAGCAGTAAACATATGAGTTAAAGCACTAAAACAGTAAAAACAAACAGTCAACTAATATCTCCCTTTGATGTGCTATGTTCGTCTCATACTACCTCCTATCCGATATCACCTGATTCTAGTTCTTGTCTAAGGTAATGTTAATGTTAATAAAATGTGAGTGAAAGCGAGTAAAGACATATGAGTTATAAGCACCTACGCATATAACATACTAGCGTGTTACCAAAACCACTAAAGCATTTAACTAATCCCTATATTTCTCCTTTCTTTCAAGCCCGTAACACCTCTATTGACTTTACTAATGTTATTGCGGTTTAAGGTAGTCGCTCGAACGTTAATAAATATTATGAGAAGTATTTTGTCTTATAAGAGTGCTTTGTAGTGTAAAACATTCATGAGTTAAAGAGCAGTAAACAGTAAAACACAAGCATATTCTACACTTATTAGGGATATTGTTAATCATCTTTCTATATGCTACTCTATCTATGTAAGCATTGTAAGGTCTGCTAAAGTATATGTTGTTTATATAAGCCTAATTTCGGTACAATGTGTATGTAAATAGAAAGTGATCACTAAATTCTTGATATATCTAGCCACTCTGGTACTATTTTCTATCATTACATACCAATTATTTTATAATAATAATTATACTAATTAAATAATAATAGTATATAGTAAAAAATATAATAAGATGTCTATATGTAATGAGTTTACAGAGTTTATTAATGAGCATTCGGAAAGACTGTTTTGTTAAATGTAAATAAATGTTATAAGTTTATGAATAAATATGAGATGACTCATTAGTATATTTGAAAGAACTTCTTTTTGAATAGTTTACATTTTGATATCATATCTTTTGATCGTCTTCGCGCCCTAAGAGTTTTAATATCGCCGCGTTCGGCGTGCACGCGGCGGTGCCCATGTTGGCGGACCCATGTACGCGAGAAGAAATTTATTATAAGCTCGCGCTTGCAGGTGCGCTCATACGCTTTCGGCCTTGGTTGTACGCGGAAATATAATTGTTGTGCGGCCTTGCGGCGCGGCTCGCGTGGCGGTGTCTCCCTTTTTGTGGAACGCGGTTGGTCGCACCTGTGCGCGTGCTTGGGTTGCCATCTCTTTAGCTGGTGAGAGGGCTGCTTTGCTGTCGTCACTGCAGAATGTTGACCGCTTTATGACATAGGGAAAGAGCATCGAAATATTAGCTTGTATGTTCTATGTCATTAGTGAGTAGAAGTAAAGGCAGAAAGAGGTTTGTGGGAAAAGTATCAAAGATGAAAGTCATCAATAAGTTTATGAAACCATTTTTCCAATAAAGCGAAAAGAAATTCATCAAGAAGTGTTGAGCACAAGAATTGATAGACCATCAAGGATTTTAGACACTATTGAACCAAAAGCTGCGAATAAAATGTTTTGTGATGAATATGGTATACAAAGCTGAGGCGAGAGTAATAATTGAGCCATCAAAGTTGAGTACATTAATACAATAAAAATTAAAAAATTTATCGAGTGTGTGAGTCTTTTCCAAGAACTGTGTGTGTGTGTTGTGTTAATAGTAATATATAAATATATATACTAGATAATAAACTAATGATATAATTAATTAAATATATGAAATATAATGTATAGGATATGATAGTATAATTAGTATATCCAAATTAAAAATAGAAATCATGTATTTATAGATTCAACAGTCTTAGTAAAAATAATTATGAGATATATAGAGTTCTAATATGGTATAATATATAATAAATATATTAGTATAATAATATTTATTATATATTATATAATATTATATAATATATATTAATTACTACCCGGTAATGACAACCCTATATTAATTACCCTCTCATATATTATATTTGAACCGACGGAGCCCCGGCCCCGGCCCCTGGGCACCCGCCAAAAAAATCCAGGCAAAACCGGGGGTTTTCTTGCCCCCCGGGGTAAAACTGTAAATTTACACTAAATGATAGAGAATTGTAAAATCTCAAATAAAATAATAAAAACAATATTAATGTTATGTCCGTTAAATCCGATTTTTTATATAATGTTTGATTGCAAATTAATAAAACTTAAAAACTGTACAAATGAAATATTAATGTTTTTATTTAAATACCATTGCATGAATTCACAAGTATGATTCAAACTAACTGAAGTTCCAACTCTGTTATAATTTTCCGAGGTTATTTAATATTCACTTAAAAAATTTGAAATATATTACCTAGTGTCCTAACTTATTGCCATTGCATCAGCATCTCACGAAATAGGCCAATAAAATAGTAATTTGTAAAAGGCAAGTAATATGATACCGTATATTATTGCAGTGTTTATATTATCACTGTCAAAAAAATCACTATAATAGTCTGTTCCTGGAGAACCTCTGTTTGTCTCAATAAAAAATATATATTATGTATATATGTTATTGATTAAAAAGATTAATAGAGATAAGAAAGTGATAAAATAATTATATAAAATTACTATTATATATAATATAAATATAATATAGATAATATAGATAATATAATTAATAATGAAAATTAATATAGTTAGTAATTTTTATTAGATCAAAAAGATAATATTAGTATATATTAAATACAAAAATATATATTATATTTAAATTATAATTACGATCCATCTAATATTTAACTAATTTTAAATTTTAAAAAAAGATACCACCACTCACGCTATGCCACTGTTACAAATTAAGAAAATGGAGCAGTGCAAATTAAAAAAAAAATAAAATAAATAATATACTTAAATATAAATTAATCATAAAAAAGAAAAATAAACCATTAAAAAATAAATGAAAAGTTATAATGAAGCGCACAAACCCATGTACCACTTCCTATAAACGACAATCCCTCAGTGGCGAGTGGAGTCTGACCGGTCTTATTATAACGAGTGCATCCTTTGAAGTTCATTCTCATTATAATATCACCACAATTTTTCAATTGAGAAATCTTAAGATAAAGAGTAAACAAGCACCCTTTTGTTTCATGAGGGGCGACGCAGTGGTTAGGAGGAATGCGTGAATATGAGGTCAATTCTCTGCTGCAGAGCACCTTTGCCGTTATGGTAATACCTATAGAAATGAGATGGGATCCAGTACGGCTCCGGAGGCAATGAAAGAGGGTCAAGAGTCAGAGAGTATGGATACAAGTTAAAAGCCACCAAGACAATGAAACTGTTTCCCCGCACAAATAAAATGAATCCACCAGGTATCACCCCAAATTGAACGTACCACGAACTCCACCTCACTAAACCATACATCACCGAGCCGAACCAATAATAAATATCGAATCCCGCACCACATCTTTAAGCATAATATCCACAGCTTTTTTGATGGCCGATTATAAGAATCAAAATCAGATGTAAATGTGATGTCTCCAAGACAAAACTACACTATATATAGGTCATGTAGTATATAAGTATTTTTATATTGTTATAATAGAAACAAAAGTTGTAAAATAGTAGTATGTGGTAAAGTTTGGATTAGTATTATAGGAGAGAGGAAATGAAGAAGTTGAGTTTTCAAAAGCTTTGAACTTAACGAAGTTACAGAGACAATTCAGAAACAAAACTTACAAAATCGTAGCTAAGAATTGTTTCCGTAAAGCTATTAGTCAACTAACTGTGTATGGTAGCAACATCTAGATATTGAGATAGGGTAAGCACAATTAAAGATTGAGTGAAAGAGCTTTAAGAAGTTTTGATGTCATATCGCATAAAAGTGTAGCAGAGTTCAGACAGTTGCAGCTGAAGAAGATCGTTTATGAAAAGTAGAATTTCAGTTGAATAAATACTCAGTAATAATCACCTGAGGAACACCTCACAATTTAGAAACGAATAGAGTAGAATGAGATTGATATTTGCTATCCTCATATACATCAAGAAGTCAGATAAATTGAACGATTACTAAAGAAATAGATCAAAGTGATATTAAGCAAACTAAATTAGATAAGGATAAATCCAAATATGGAATGGTAACTTAGAGTAGTAGCGACGCATTTTACCATAACCCTGTCTAATAAATACATTTAATTGTATCAATAGTGCATTGATCCACACAAGATTACGCTCCTTAATGATCTATTAAGGCAGAAGATCCATTATGATACTATTTTTAGAATATGTAGATATAAATTATTATATCACCATTTATTTTAATCTCAGGAATACGGCGATATACACATGAATTGATGGATTATGGGGTGTTTGGTAATGAGTTGTCTGTCTGTGGAAATTAGAGTGATTAAAGATTTATTTGGTTAGGCGCACATTCTGTTGTTAAACTTCTCTTTCATATTTAAATATTACATACATGGTAAAATATAACAAGAAATGTCTTGTTTAGATATGATAAATTAAGGAAAAAAATTAAAATTGTAATGTCTGTTGAGAGTTACACATATGACATCGTCAAATAAAATTTTGACCAATGTCGGTTCGATCACGATAACCCGTCAAGGAAACCGCAAATAATTAAACCCAATTCAAAATATTATGCTTTATACATGAAGCTAGAAAAATGCAATTCGAGTTGTTTAACAAAGTTCATTTTGGTAAAGCAAACTGGTTTACTAGAAAGCTTAAGTAATAGTATAGGTCATAGTAGTAGCATTTTGGATCTTTTGTTACAGAAAGTTAAAAGGAACTGCCTAAAATTTAAGAAAGTATATATTTTATAATTTGATAGGCAAGAAAGTTTTTCAATCATGATTTTTCGAAGTTTATTAAAACTCGTGAAAGTAGAGATAAGAACGATAAGAGGTTTATTATTTGCATAAATCGGTATATGAAACTCCAACTTTCATGGTGAACTAGGTTATGAAATGGCCAAAGGAGATTATGGCTATGCTGCATTTACTTTTAAATTTTTTAAGATCATTAAAAGTCAAACAAAGTATATCAAGTATATCAAAGGTTAAAATAAACTTTCCTCCCATTCGGTAGTTAACATACAGCTTAAAATGTTACACATTTACACATCTTTATTCATAGGTATATAATGATATATACATTTTATGGTAGCTTAAAACTTAGATTATATGATACGTTCTTTGCGTATATGAATACCATTAATTAAAATCTCAAACTAGTCCGTTTCGAAACAACTCAGTCCAATTATCTTTACTGAAAACTCTGAAGGTCTTTTTAACATTTAAGTGAAAGGCTATAAAAATTTTAAACTTTATTACAATTCAGATTTAAAAAGAAAAAGCTAAAAATCATAATTTCAATGGAAATGCTTTACATGGTCCAAAGGAAAGGAAGTGTTCCAAGAAAATATATAGTCAAACATTTTTTCGAGACTTCCGAATAGAATAAATACAAACATTATCAATTGAATAAAGTTTTTAATCCATCAGTTTTCATCCCAATTATATTAAGTCTTATATTAGGTTACAGTTTTCTAAGTTAACCTTCTTTGGTGCTTTTTCTATCTCCCTTTGGTGCTCTTCTTTCTTCCTTTCGATCTCTTCAACCCGCCTTTCGAGTCCTTCCTGGCTTACGAGCTCTTCATCTGATTCTTCATATTGGCTTCGGAGCTTTGCTTCTAAACTGTCAGGATTTTCATTTAAGTGTGGGTACTTTTTGTTCACCCTTAACCTTTGGGAATTTTCATCTAATTTATTTTTTTCTAATTGTCGGTGATGGTTTACCCAGCGATGGAACTCTTCAATTGATTTACGAATTTCTTCCAAATGCCTCTTTTCCGAAGTTTGGGGCTTTTCGTTATTGTTTATGCACTCATTCTTTCAAAGATGGAACACTTTCAGCATTTTTGGAGATTTCATTAGGTTTTGGCAACTCTTATTTACGTTTGGGCAGTTCTTCCATGCTTTTCTCCTATCTTCCAGTTTTAGGAACGTCCGACTACATTGGCAATCTGAAATTCTTCTTGCTTATACCGAACAAAATAATCCGACATCTAAACTATTAAATATTCGATCTAATCATTACGATTCCAAATATTCTTCAGATAATTAATTTTTCAAGATTTTGAAAACAAATACCAAAGGATGAAGGGAGAGAAACCCTCTTCTTCACTTTCTGCAATCTAGGTTATATTTTAATATAATTAAAAAAAAATTGCCTTATAGATTGTGCCATTAACCAATTAATCTATACCTGGATACAATCCTCTTGAGAACCTTCATAGAATCACACTATAAGAATAAGAATAATAACCGAATAAAAAATTGCGAATGTAAGAAGCTACCCGAGTAAACTTTTAAAATTATTTTTTAACAATGTCTAAATACTTACCAAAAACACAAAGAAAACTTCCTTCATTAAATAATAATCAAAAAATGTTTATAGTATATAGTATATTATAATATATATAATAAATATATATATATATATAATAATATATATATATAATATATATATATATATATTAATTATATATTATATATATATATATATATATATAATATATAATTATATATATAATATCGACCGTTTCGAGAAATACTCTATCATCTTCAGGATTATACAACCTAATTACAATTAAAACAATAAAATAATATAACACAATAAAGGTTCAAAACAAAGCAATCTATTATTCTTTAACGTAATGGCATCAAAGTGAAAGCATTAAAATCAGTTAATGGGCTATTATAGTTTAATATGTTAACAGTTGTTGGCCCTTCCTATTCATCTGTTTAGTTAGTTCAAAAATGTCGGCATATATAAAAATAAAATATAATAATAATAATAATATAATAATAAATAATAAT
>JABUQX010038804.1:65000-67500 GCA_015478945.1 Trachelipus rathkii
GTTTTTGTTTTACGCCTCCGACTCTTGTATTCGCGCCGCGGGTTACTTTCTTCGCATCCGGTCCGCCTCCGATAGAAAGAATAGAGCTAACGCCTTCAAACTTGGTTATATGACTTATTGTAGTGATAAACTGATCCTGCGGATGTTTTGGCAATACCTAAGGTCACCCCTAAAGGGTGTGTGCCCCTAGCGTCAAGCCAAATTTCGCCTGAAAACCATGTTAGGCTTTAAACGTATTGAGTGAAATTGGATGTTAGCTATATGATGACGTAATCTTCTCGGAGACGAGATTACGTCCCTCCTGCGTCCCCCCGTAAGAGGGGGACGATGCCCCCTCTAAAAATTAAAATAATCTTAGAAGATTGAAACTTGGAGATAAAGCCTCAGAGATTGATCAGGACCGCCCCAGTTGGAGTCGTATTCGCTTCGGGTCAGGACCCCCCCCCCGGAGGGGGTCTCTCCAGTTTGAAAAAAAAAGAAAGATAATGCCATGGAAGCCAGAACAGAGGAAAAGACAGAAGAAGGAAGAAGAAAGGAAGGAGGAGGAAAAAAAGAATGAGGGAAAGAGAGAGTCTGAGACGAGGAAGCTCTGAGGGAGTTAAAGCAACAGACACCGGGGTTTTTAGGGGAGCCGATGCTGGTGCCGTAGTTAAAAAACAGTCGTTAACAACAGATGTTGGATGTCTTTATAATGTTATCTGGATCTGTAGTTTCGGAAAATTAATAGAAGGTTGCAAACCATCCAAGAAAAAATAAATAAATATAATATAATAAATAAATATATATAAAATAAAATTCCCTATTATTTTTGTTTATAACTTACAAATTTACGTTTTACATCCCCTAAAGCACAGTAAATCACTAAATCAACCACCATCCAGCTACCATCCTGTCACCCTCCTGTCCATCTATCTATTGGATCTATTTGATTCAAGTCACATTCGAGTATCAATTTGGATAAACATAACATAAAATCAAGTTCTTTTATACAAAGATCAAACAATAAATATTTGACGTGATCAAAGTTTACATTAAAAAGGCTCACTTAGCCACTCACATCCTGAACTATGAATATAGACCCACAACGACAAACCTAGCACATCTTAAATCAGGAATAAAGGTTAAAGCCCGTTAAGACAAAGTTTCACTAACTAACACAGTGGTTAAAGTACACTAACAAACATCCAAAAACGTAACTGTATTCAGCACTTTTGTCAAACATGTCTCTAACATAGCAATGTTAATTTTACATTAACATGGTGAAATTTAAAAAAAAAATTTACTATAACCTTGGGTAATTATCATACAGACCTGCGAAAGTATGCTAAGTAGCAAAGTTCTTCATATTTGATAATGCAACATACATTTACCCAGAACTAAAATATAATATACAACGACAAACCTGACACATCTAAAGCAGAATAAACTGCTACATTAACAAAGTTCCAAAATGCCAACAGTAAAAGTAACTAACAAGACTCACAAAACGATTAATCCATTCATTACTTACAAACATATCCTCCAACATAGTATATTTTACAAAAAAATTAGCATAAGAAACCTTACCTAACAGTATAATACTAATGGGTAATGGCCAAAACATAAGTTTAAAGTTTACTCCTGTAAAGCGTAAACTATGAGGATAAGCTAACTTAATACACAAACGGCTACACGAATAAACAGCCATCCCTAGCATCTTAACCAATAATAGCGTACATAAGGGGACAGTAAAACATGTTTTCCGATTGTATAACATTTATTTCCAATAAAAAGAACCATTAAATAATCATAAATACATCATACACATAAGTTTTCATTTTAAAAAGATTAATCCATCTAATTAGGGGACAACGATCTGTTATAAGAATGAGCAAGTTCTATATGTTTCTCCAGAGATTCCAACACCATCTGAAAGGATGTAAGCATAAATACAATCCTGCGGCATAAACCATTTTTGTTCCATATTTGGGCTTCAACTAGCAAAGAATCTTCCCCCAACCTTTTCCTCGTCCACGCCATAGAGAATGTAAACTATCCTGGGGCTGATAGTTAGTTAAGGCATTCTGTCTATACTGATTATACGGGAGAACCACATGTTTTCTGGGTTAAAATATCATAGATACACCATGAGCTATATGATATTAGGCCTCGGAGTATGGCAACAGCTTTAAGATGAGACTTTAAGTCGGTTTTTCATATCAAATAAAGCTGTTATATTTTCAGATGTTCTGAACAGTGAAACCATAACACGTACGCGATGAAGTTGTGGACAGCATCATTGGGTATTCCCAAATTGCGTCACTAATACTTTTAACATGATCAGATTTGCATGAAAGCAACATCCTATTCTATTTATTAGCCTCTCAAGACTTCACATTCGTGATTTCATCAAGAGACGAACACACAGAGACACATACTCAGCCTGTTATCCAAGCTCGAAGGGCTGCGATCATCTTGAGGAATCTTCAACCCGATGATGATATGAAAGTAGATTTACTTC
>JABUQX010038804.1:72500-82500 GCA_015478945.1 Trachelipus rathkii
TACCCGTGGAGTATCCTTTAGTTAAAAAAAAATAACAAATACTTAAAAAAAAGAAAAAAAAAAAATAAGAAAGTTTAAACCCATCCTTAGAATTTTCACTGATTCCATCACTCACTTCGTTCCCGTCGACCTGAGGTCTTCGATTACATACTGTGGAGCAGCTTAAAAAAAATCACCAATATAATACTAATATTATATATATATATATATATTATATATTATATATATATATATATATATATATATAGATATATATATATAATATATATATATATACGATATATATATATATATATATAATATATATATATTATTATATATATATATATATATATATATTATATATAGACTATATATTATATATATATATATTACTATATAGTACAACATTTTGAACACAAATAATAAATATTTACGTCGAGAAATAAACGAGGTTCAATGAAATATAAATAAGTGACTTTTTTGTAAAACCAATAAATTTTTTAATCATTTTCTCAAACCTAAAATAAAAAATTAATTACATCATCCATTCCAATACTAAATTATATTGAGGACCTGGTTTACTTAATGTCCTATATATATATTATATATATTATATAAATATAGATATAATATATAAATATATATTATATATTATATATATTAATACTTAATATATATATATATATATATATATATATACTAATATATATATATAGTCCTGCCACCTAAAGACCGGTCATTTTTATTTTTTTTTTTTGTTTTTTTTTAAAATTTCTAGGGAAGAGTTTTCCCCAGCTAAGCAATCAACGGCGGTCGAGAGGATTCAAAAAATAATGAAACAGTTACTTACGACTCCTTCATTTAAATTTTGTTTTTAACTAAAGAATACCCAAGGGGAAACCCGCAAGATGCAGGATCGGTCTCTCGCCTTCCGGTGGAACAACAGTGTAGACTATTTCCCCCCTCGCCCCCGTCGCTTAGCCCCCTAAATTTGTGATGAGTAGTTTTTCAAAATGGAACAGAAAGTTTTATGGTGCTGAAGATTGTACCAAATTCTTAATAATGTGTTTTCGAAATGTCATTTATAAAAAAATATTTTTTATTTTTTTTTTTACATTTTTAATAATAACTTATACGCTGACTCTTCAAATATGCCAATGTTTTTATGTAAGTCAAAATATCAAGTTTTTAAGTTTTTAAATATTCTTTTAAGAAAATTATTTTTTAAATAATATCTAAAATATTCGACTTTGAATCGTCCATCAAACACCGAAATCCAATTGTTAGCATGCACGATACTACAATTTATGTTAAAAAAAATGAAGAAAAAAAATCAAAAACTGGGAATCAAGGAAGAATAAACACGGGCCTATAATATATAAATATAATCAATATATAATATATACTAATATCATATAATATAATATATAGTATATATATATATATACATATATATATACATAGTTTATATATTATTATTATTATAACATATTAATACTAAAAATAGTATACATCTATAATTATTATATAATATAATTTATTATAATATTACATATATATAATATATATATATATTTACATCATATAATTCAAACTATCTATATTATACACCCGATTCTTCATCTTCATTCTTGCAAGTATGTTTTTGACTTGACATAGCTTTAAACTCGCTTCGACATTAATTTTCACGAAGACCCTGAAAGTTCACACGAGGGTAAGGAGGAAATTCCCACTCTCCTTGTATACCAGTGAGATCAAGTTATCTCAAATTTTCCAGAATTCAATGTTTCAATTATTCTTTCTCTCTTTAAAGTATTGTCTCGTAAGCACTCTGCCTCAGCTTTTCCCTTTTCATTCTAAATAGTCCAAAACGGATCTGACCCGTGAATACTATCAGCTTCATCAACAACCAGTTTGAAAACCAAATCTAAATTAGTTTTAATTTCCTATGGAAAATTCTAGAATCATAGTTAATCAATCGTTTCAGTCACGTTCACTTAATCCTCCTGCAATACTTCTAAAACGACCTTTCTACTCTAGAACTCTACAAACGTTTTTTAAATTAATCCTCTGGAAGTATATGAACCTCTTCTTCTCTTCTTCTTCTTCTTCTTCTTCTTCTCGTTCTCTTCTTCTTCTTTCTTCTTTCTTCTTTGGTTTCGTTTAATATATCTTCTTCTTCTCTTCTTCTCTTCTTCCTTCTCTTCTTCTTCTTTCTTCTTCTTCTTCTTCATTCTTCTTCTTCTTCTTCTTTCTTCTTCTCTTCTTCTTCCTTCTTCTTTATAATATATATATAAATAATTATATCAATTATTATATATACATTATTATATATATTATACCTATTTCATTAGTATATAAATAACTCTTATATTACAATACTAGAGTTATCGACTATTCCAATACCTTGACTATATAATATAGTACATAGTTAAAATAAAATATAACCGATATATCTATTATATATATATATATATATAGATATATATATATACTAAAGATATTATATTACTACACTAAATCATTATATATTAACTAAACGCTTATTTATTGGAATAAAGAAGTCTACTATTCATATTTCATATAAATAAACCACACTATATTTAATACGTACCTTATAGTATAATCTATGTATATATATATAACATCAGTATATATATACATAAACAATAATATATATAATAAATATATATTAATTTAT
Organism: Trachelipus rathkii; assembly: GCA_015478945.1. Lineage (NCBI taxonomy): Eukaryota > Metazoa > Arthropoda > Malacostraca > Isopoda > Trachelipodidae > Trachelipus > Trachelipus rathkii. Next base: position 75,184 of record JABUQX010038804.1, read on the forward strand.
ATATAAATATATATAACTATAAATAATTTCTTAAAAATATATTATAGATATACTATACAGTATATATATTATTCATATATATAATATAAATATCATAGTATATATAACTATGATCTCTCTTACTAACAAGACCTACATACTTACCACAATATAATATATAGTAATATAATATATTATATATATAGTGACCCAATATACTATATATATATATATAATATATAACTATATATATTATAAGAACTTACACGTCAAACATAAATTCAAATTATTAAAATAATAATATATTCTATATATAAACTATATATTATATACTATTATAATATTACTATATATATATATAATAATATTAATTATACTATATATATATATATATACTAATGCATATATAGTTATCGTTTGGGCATAGGACATAATAATATAATATAAATATTGATATAATAATACCTAATAATAATATATTATAAATTATAATTATACATAATTAATATAATATAATACTATAACACTATTATAATTTAAATATTATAATAATATATATATAATATATATATAATATAGCTATAAATAAAATATATATATATATATGGCGATAGCGAGATTTTCATTAGATGTAAAAACTATTACTAAATATATATATTACATATAAATATATATAATCTATAATATATTATAATATGTTAATTACAATTTATCTGCTAACTATAAACTATTATATATTATATATAATATAATACTATATAATATATATACTAATAATATATATATAACTAGCTATATATATATATATAATATATATAATTATGGTCTCCAAAATCCTCATGATATCTTTTCTTAGCAAATTGTTTATTTTAATGAAGTGAGGAGTCTGCATCTGAATCAAGCGTGGTACTCCCTTTACCGAGATTGAACTAACACTTTTCAGCCGCCAAATCGATCACTACAGAAAAGATCCTACGCGAAAATTCAGAGAATCCCAACTTTATAAAAGCAACCCAAAAGCTAGTTACTTTAAGCATATGAAAACGAAAAACTCATTAATGAACTTCTAAAAAAATAATATAATAGCGTTAGTAATTATAATACTCTTATCATCTAATCGGAATATTGTTCATTTTTTCAGTTTTATTTCTACTATCAAATCTTTAAAAAACGTCGTCTGGCAAAATTTATAGCATTAATTTATTTCGCCAAATTTATGTGTGCAAGTCCCCCGCCAGCCCCCTGGCCTACGCCCATGTATCAAATATCTATATATAAATATATACTAGTAGATTATATATTATGTCTAATATATATATTATGATATATAAATAATTTACTCAAAATATCATATAAATCCTGCTAATAAAAACATAATAAAAACACGACCATATATAGATAAAGTAATTACATAAATACTATTATATCTCCCATCACTAATATATCTATATATATAATATAATATATATATTATAATATATTATACTATATATAATATAATATTAATTGTGCGTTTTGTATATCGTTATGAATTTTTATTAAAACTCGGGCAAGAAGTAATGAAAATTCGTTGCAAGTTAAAAAATATTAACAATCTGAAGCACTAAACGTAATAATTAAAATTCATTGCAACCAGCTGTGTTGAAAAATCGCCCAAAATTTCAGTTAGAAAGAACCCAGTATGCAAGAATACAAAAATATTGTTCTACTTTAAGCTGAGAGTTTACTGTGCATTCCTTACTGAGTGACGCTTTTTGACTATATATTAAAATCTATTATAAGATAATAATAATATACTATAATATATAATATAACTATATATATTATATAATAAATAGTATTAATACTATAATATAGAAAATACATAATATATATATATATAAAAACTATAAAATATATAAATATATATAAAATATACATTATAATATAATATCATATATACTATACATATATAGATAATGACATCATAAATATAATATAACATCTATTATTATATCTTATAATAAAATATATAATAAGATGATAATCATCGTTTTCATCTATCTAGCCTTTTTTTCCCCGACCAAAGACTGGGCAAGTTAAGGTGCGTGCCAATGCACCGAAACAGAAAAAGTAGATAAAGAATGACACAATAGTCAAAAAGAAAAGCCCGAGCGCTGACCGCTCTCCTCCTTATATCCCAATTATGAAACTCTTCCAGTCAGAAAGAATCCACCCTAGAGCTTCCTTACTGGGACCCGCGACGAAGCCCTTCACCGATTGATAACCAGTGTAGTTGTTCATCCCTGCCCCTCAGCCGATAACCCATACCCCCTCACAAAAACCCCGCCATGTCCCTCCTCATTGGTACACCCTTCCGGGCCTAGTCAAACTCACAATTCTCTTCCCTCCAGACATCCTTACGTGAGCTCCCTCAATCCACTTTTTTTCTTCGGTCTTCCCATTGGGGTTACGTACCCAACCACACTCACTCACTACATCCACTTAAAAGAACAACCACTATCATTTCATCCTTTTCTCACAGGTCAGCCAAACCATCTCAAAGTACTTTCATTATTCTCTCATTTAATCCGCTTTTCTTCACACCACACAACCTCTAATACGGGTTCATGCCCATTTTGTTACAATTCCTTTCTCGCCACCTAAGACTTCCCAAGAATGTCCATCTGAACACATGGTTCACTTAGATCTATACCTGCTTTATTCACAGGGACCAATATAGTCTCGAGCTACCTATACATACACCATGTAACACAAAATACAACCATACCATCATTAGACCCTAATCCCTCAAGACCGTTTCAATTTACCGATCCAACGCAGACATAATATCACCAGCCACCTTTTCTGCCATTTCACAGACTTTCCTACTACACTCCTGGTATCACCCCGTTTCCTTCTTCATCCTAACATATATACCAAATATAAACTCAGACACTTCCCCACTTCTCACATCAACAATAACTTCACCAACAGGGACTGCTCCTCAGTCTCACAACTATATAACCTTTACCTCTTATCTACGTTACTTTACTCCATAATCCATATTTACACACTCCTTTTCCAGAAATTTCTCGAACCCCATTCCTCTCCAAACTCTCTTCATTATTCACCACGACATAAAGACGCCAAATCATCCCCATTAAATCTTAGCACCCTCAACTCTATCCTCCATTATTCCTTAATCATTTCTAACATACGCATTTCCGCCACCCCCTTTCAATCTATTAGTCAAAACCCCACCCATAACAATCACAACCAAGGAGACATAAACACATATCCCTGGCCTTTCAGGCGCCCAGGCTAGAAATTGAAAAACCAACATGACACTCATATGCACCACAAGCCACACCGTGGTCATACACCGATGATCCATGGAAAGCCCAACAACAACGACCTAAACACTAACACTCGGCCCGGAAACCCCATAGTAACCACAATCCGCAAAGCCATTAAAACCCAAAACAATGATGTCGCTCCCAGGCAACAGAAGAAAGATGAGCCACTACAGCCCACCACTCCAAACACACGGGTGTTCATCCTACACGTCACACGGCGTCACTTACACCCAAAAACTACCACATGCACAACTCGCCTTAAAAAGACGCAATAAACTATCCCGTAAGAATCCCGACACCCAACCCTACCTGCAACAGGACCATACCCTCGCCAAACCCCAACATAACCTTCCCACAAACGAAGGCCAACGCCAGAAGTCCAAATAGAACTAACAACGGACTAATATAACAGATACACATATAACGTAAGGTAAAATATGAACAATCAAAACAAACGACCTTCTAAAAAGAAAAAAAATACAGAAATAATATAATAACAAACGGTAAGCCACCACAAACCAAACCCGAACGGAAAGCCAACCCAACAACAAATCCGAAGAAGCCCAGATATCGAATCACAACCCGTAAAGTGGTGGAGCGGCGCTCAGTTATTGCCATAGAGCGTTTTCAAGGTGGTAAGGCGATCGGCTTTAAGTGGGGCGTCGTCTATGCCGGCGACTCACTCTGTAAGCGATCTCCCAAAAAGCCAATCATATTTGATATAAACTTCTCTTCAACACAAAAATTTGGAAACCTCCACTCTCGAATATATTTATCACTACAACATACACATACCCTTTTTTTGTCTATTATGGACATTGTGTCGTGCATTAGGCAATTTAAACCTTAATAGTTTATTTTTTGATTTTTCCCTTCAGCTTATTAAAGAAAAACTCAATTCTTTCTTAGCGATATATTTAACAAATTTTCTAGTATTCATTTCTTCACTGGAGATGCCGGATAACGCTAACTATTTTCTGGAGAAAGCCAGTAGATGCATCCCTACGCCCAAATGAAACATTCCTTCTTATGACTACATGCAGGAGATAATTGCACCTTAAGCTACATAAGTTTATATAATACATGAATACTGCTATATATGTATGATATATATTATAGACTATATATATATAATATAAAGTATATATATAAAATAATAACCCTCATAATTAGTACCCTATAATATAATTATAGTATTAAATATATACGAAAAATACCATATATGATCTACTATGATTTAATATTACATTAATATAATTTAGGTATATTATAACTTACACTCATATATAGCTATAATAATATGTAATATAATATAATTATATATTAGTAAATAATATATAATATATATATTATATATAGTATAATTATATAATAATTTTATAAAATATTAAATATATATACATATAATATATATATTATTATAATATTTATTAATAAATATATAATAATTCAGGGAGCTAACCTCATGGTATAAGGAGCGATGGATAACGATCGCTCTCTACAGTTTATCATAGCATGTAATACTCTGAATGTATAAACTAATAATTAATCAAACTTGTTGTTATATCAATTTAATATACAGAAATAATTGAAAGTGCAAAATTTTAAAAAATATGTATATCAGTATAAGAACTGAGAAAGTACGATGAACTTAAGTACTAATAATAAGAAATAACGTAGTAATAATAAAATTACTCTTGTATGCAAGTGTATTTGTAGAATTTTATTTTTTAAATTTCATATTTAATAAAAAGATAGAGTCGGGAGATCGAGCGCAAATATCATTTTGCCTCCTAAATCTCTGGCAACCCTTTAGTCAATGTAAAAAAATCATACCGTATGTGCATGCAATAGCAGAAACAAGAGCGATTCGTAAAATATGTAGAAATTACTTTAGTTTGGGTGCGAATTAGACGTAATTCGCCATTGTAAAAGTTGTCGATTAGATTATTGATTATTATTATAGAATATAAATTTTATGTTCTATAGTATTATTATTATTATGTATAATTAAAAGATATCATACTCTAGAAGTTTACACCATGCATAAATTTATATAAAATATAATAAGTATTAATTAATTATAAAACATTAACACTATCGATATATCAATGCTTCCATTTCATAATATATTAAAATAATTTATATTACTATGAATCTACCATATATATAATTATATATATATAATAAATAGCATTCACAAATATATATAATATAATATAATAAATATATAACTATATATTATATTCCATTACAAGTTGGAAATTGACGTTAGAAGAGACATATACTCACTAAGTTTCCATCTTTTTTCAAAACGCAAAATCTCCCTACATAGGTGATGCTTCTGTATTTATGAGAATTATATGGGGAAATCAATTTTCCAAAAACTGTTAGAAACAAGATGATTTGTTTACACATCCGATGAGACTGTTAAATCGTGGTTTTTTGAAATCATAATAGATAGCCAATTTTTAGAGTGCTGTATTGAAGCAATCATTCGGAAAGATGAAACGCGAAACCAACGAGGAACACAGAGAACGATTTCAAAGCAGGAGATTATTTCAAGAGAGAATATTGATATCGATACCTACTTTGTTACGATTAAAAAAAATCATTATCATATAAGAAAAAGAAATGACTCCAACAAACATCTTTATGCAACTAACATATAATGCCAGCCGTAATAAATAAGACAATATCTCCACTCATATAAAATAGAAAATACAAAGTATCAATCAAGAAAATGAAAAAAAGTCCCTGCGAGACATGAATATCCTCTACATTAAAACAGACCCAGTGTTTTGAAACAGGAATAAGAATAAACTATGATTAGAAACAACAAATAAAAAATCAATATTAAAAAAAATATATATGAAAGAGAATTAAAAAAGAAGCAAGTATGTAAAAAATAAGGCATAAACTAGTGTGACCATCAAATAAATAAGAAAAAAGTATAACAGAGAATGAAAATTGAGAAAGTGAAGAAAACGTGATTGTGTTTGTCTTCGACAAGGTGAAGAAGATTCGTTAAAAATGGCCTATTTCACATCATATGACTACTAATATTTAAAAAAAGACACACTCGCCACTGCAGAGATCATAAAAGACTACACCCGCCATCCAAACCACCGACTGAGAAAACACCACCCAACGCTGCAATTGAATAATACTTCAAGTCAAAAAGATTGGCACATTCTTTAAGGAAAAGCTGTGTTCTTCTCGATAACACGCATACACACAAATATACTTAACAACAATCACCCAACACACTTCCCCCAGATAGCGCCGGATCATCTGAGTCCACTCCAGCCGTCCACACTTTCGAAGCTAACACTCATGCCCCACCGACGCGTCGAAACACTTAAAATTCTGCTTAACAGATATAAGAAAACCTGCATTGTCCACTGAGATACAGCATATATAAAACATGTAAGACCGTGTCACCACTGTTTTAAGTAAAACAGCGGATTGAAAGTTAGAGAAAGCACACTTAAATTCAAATAGTTTTTAATGTAAATATGACAGTCTAATATATAATAAAAGACCTATAAAAGATTATAATAATTCAGTAAAAAAGACGAAAAGCTCTTGCGTTCTCTATTTTAATAGATTAAAAGAGATAAAGGTCGAAGAAAGATTCTAGGGACCGGGCATAAAAAAGGAAATCCCCATATTTCAACTAAACAAATAAAATCTACACTGATAAAAAAGATGGACATAATATAGGTATGAATTCGCCCGAATTTCTCATGACCGGATTCAGTTGACCCTCATACCAACTGCAAAACCCATAAAAAGAGGCAACTTAAAATGTAGACAATTTAACATCTAATTATATAAAACCATATTGCCCTTAAAAACGAATACCATAGATATAATGTCAAACCTGTAAAAAAAAACCCTCGATAATAATAAAAAATCGAAACGGTGGTTTTCTAAGTGAACGTGATAGTTCAGATAATTTGTAATTTATTATATATTTAAAATTTTATTCACACTT